>CAXFZM010000335.1:0-5000 GCA_964007475.1 Hybos culiciformis
GCTCCACTCCTGGTGGTGCCCTTCCGTCAATTCCTTTAAGTTTCAGCTTTGCAACCATACTTCCCCCGGAGCCCAAAAGCTTTGGTTTCCCGGGAAGCGACTGAGAGAGCCATAATAGTAGCTACACCCAATTGCTAGCTGGCATCGTTTATGGTTAGAACTAGGGCGGTATCTGATCGCCTTCGAACCTCTAACTTTCGTTCTTGATTAATGAAAACATCTTTGGCAAATGCTTTCGCTTAAGTTAGTCTTACGACGGTCCAAGAATTTCACCTCTCGCGTCGTAATACTAATGCCCCCAACTGCTTCTATTAATCATTACCTCTTGATCTAAAAACCAATGAAAGTAGAACAGAGGTCTTATTCCATTATTCCATGCACAGAATATTCAGGCATTTTGAGCCTGCTTTAAGCACTCTAATTTGTTCAAAGTAATTGTACCGGCCCACAACAGCACTCGGTAAAGAGCACTGAAGTGAGTTTCCAATAGGAGGTATATATTATAACCATTAAGATCATAATATATTAGAACTCCACCGATAATACGCTTGCATACATAAGGTAATGTACAACCCAAATTATAGGTGTACTACCCGTATGAAGCACACATTCAACTACGAACGTTTTAACCGCAACAACTTTAATATACGCTATTGGAGCTGGAATTTCCGCGGCTGCTGGCACCAGACTTGCCCTCCAATAGGTCCTTGTTAAAGGATTTAAAGTGTACTCATTCCAATTACAGGGCCTCGGATATGAGTCCTGTATTGTTATTTTTCGTCACTACCTCCCCGTGCTGGGAGTGGGTAATTTACGCGCCTGCTGCCTTCCTTAGATGTGGTAGCCGTCTCTCAGGCTCCCTCTCCGGAATCGAACCCTGATTCCCCGTTACCCGTTGCAACCATGGTAGTCCAATATACTACCATCAATAGTTGATAGGGCAGACATTTGAAAGATCTGTCGTCGGTACTAGACCATACGATCTGCAAATTATCTAGAGTTCAACCAGTATAACGATTCCCGAAGGTATCGCTTGGTTTTAGCCTAATAATTGCACACCTTCCAAAAGGTTGGTGTTTATATTGCATGTATTAGCTCTAGAATTACCACAGTTATCCAAGTAACTGATAATGATCTAAGGAACCATAACTGATATAATGAGCCTTTTGCGGTTTCACTTTTATATCGTGTGTACTTAGACATGCATGGCTTAATCTTTGAGACAAGCATATAACTACTGGCAGGATCAACCAGAATAATGTTATATTTTCCACTGAATAATAAATATATATAATATTTTCACCTATATTATATATAATTATTTTTCCTCTCTCTCTCTCTCACATTTAATCATTACCATGTCTTCCAACATAATATAAAACTATAATATTAAAAAATAATATTATATTTATCTTATGCCAATAATGATTAATATAATTCCAACCACCAATCATAATATTATAAGCCACCCATATAATATTATGTCCAATATCATCATCTAATAGCAACTAATAACTCTACCAAGTTATTATTTTTATTTAATGATAATGCTATATTCCCACCTTTTGAATAAACATATCATCAAAAAAAACTTTATCAAAAATTATTATTAATTAAAGAATTTGCAATTCATTTTTTCTAACTCCAAAGTTGATCACATATGATACAAAATAATTTTTAAAAAATATTTTATTCATGATCATACAATGTTTTATAATACCACCAACCAAACCATCTTCCAAATGAAACAAAAAAAAAAAAAATTTTTTTTTTTTAGTTCACGAGCAAAATCAAAAATTTCCATATAAATTTTTTTCTTATACAACATTTCTAGCAATTTCCATTATAATAATATAAAAAAAATGCTTTTTTTTTCTCGCCAAGAAAATTTTCATACAATGTTTTGCCTTCCTTATTCTTATTTTAGTTCACGAACAAAAATAAAAATTTTCATACAAAATTTTTTTTTACACCATATTTTATACTCTCTTCCATATAAAAATATGAAAAAAAAATACTTTTTTTTTCCTCGCCAAGAAAATTTTCATACCATTTTTGCCTTCCTAATTCCTATTTTAGTTCACGAACCAAAATAAAAATTTTCATACAAAATTTTTTTTTTATACCACATTTTATACTCTCTTCCATATAAAAATATGAAATAAAAACACTTTTTTTTTCCTCGCCAAGAAAATTTTCATACCAATTTTGCCTTCCTAATTCTTATTTTAGTTCACGAACCAAAATAAAAATTTTCATACAAAATTTTTTTTCACACCACATTTTATACTCTCTTCCATATAAAACATGAAAAAAAAATTTTTTTTTTCCTCACAAAGAAATTTTTCATACCATGTTTTGCCTTCCTAATTCTTATTTTAGTTCATGAACCAAAATAAAAATTTTCATACAAACTTTTTTTTTACACCACATTTTATACTCTCTTCCATATAAAACATGAAAAAAAGTACTTTTTTTTCCTCGCCAAGAAAATTTTCATACCATGTTTTGCCTTCATAATTCTTATTTTAGTTCACGAACCAAAATAAAAATTTTCATACAAAATTTTTTTCCACACCACATTTTATTCTCTCTTCCATATAAAACATGAAAAAAAATACTTTTTTTTCCTCGCCAAGAAAATTTTCATATCATGTTTTGCTTTCCTAATTCTTATTTTAGTTCACGAACCAAAATAAAAATTTTCATACAAAATTTTTTTTCACACCACATTTTATACTCTCTTCCATATAAAACATGAAAAAAAATACTTTTTTTTTCCTCGTCAAGAAAATTTTTACACAATGTTTTGTTCAACGACGAGCTCGCTTCACCTGACTATTCCTAATAGCTTGCTGGGCCACTTCTACTAAAAGCGCAAAAAAAAAAAAAAAAAAAAAAATTGGAAAAGCTAGCTTCGGTGAAATAAAGGTTAGTTGGCTTAAAATTTTGGGTAGTAGAAGGAGGAGTAGGGTCGACCCGGCCCAAAAAAATTTTTTTTTTTGTTTTTAATTGTAAAAGTTACCTCTTGTTAAATGAACGTGGTCGGCATCAAAATTTAGGGTCGGAGCAGGGGGGGAGGGGCTCTCCTACCCAAAAAAGACCAAAATTTTTTTTTTATCAAAAAAATTATTTTCGATGAAATAAAGGTAAGTTGGCTTAAAATTTTGGGTAGTAGAAGGAGGAGTAGGGTCGACCCTGCCCAAAAAAAATTTTTTTTTTTTGTTTTTAATTGTAAAAGTTACCTCTTGTTAAATGAACGTGGTCGGCATCAAAATTTAGTGTCGGAGCAGGGGGGGAGGGGGTCTCCTACCCAAAAAAGACCAAAATTTTTTTTTTATCAAAAAAATTATTTTCGATGAAATAAAGGTTAGTTGGCTTAAAATTTTGAGTAGTAGTAGAAGGAGTAGGGTCGACCCGGCCTAAAAAAAAATTTTATTTTATTTTTTTAATTGGAAAAGTTACCTGTCGTTAAATGAACGTGGGCGGGATGAAAATTTTGGATCGGAGCAGGAGGCGAGGGGGTCTCCTACCCAAAAAAGACCAAAATTTTTTTTTTATCATAAAAATTATTTTCGATGAAATAAAGGTTAGTTGGCTTAAAATTTTGAGTAGTAGTAGAAGGAGTAGGGTCGACTCGGCCCAAAAAAAAATTTTATTTTATTTTTTTAATTGTAAAAGTTACCTCTTGTTAAATGAACGTGGTCGGCATCAAAATTTAGGGTCGGAGCAGGGGGGGAGGGGCTCTCCTACCCAAAAAAGACCAAAATTTTTTTTTTATCAAAAAAATTATTTTCGATGAAATAAAGGTAAGTTGGCTTAAAATTTTGGGTAGTAGAAGGAGGAGTAGGGTCGACCCGGCCTAAAAAAAAATTTTATTTTATTTTTTTAATTGGAAAAGTTACCTGTCGTTAAATGAACGTGGACGGCATGAAAATTTAGTGTCGGAGCAGGGGGGGAGGGGGTCTCCTACCCAAAAAAGACCAAAATTTTTTTTTTATCAAAAAAATTATTTTCGATGAAATAAAGGTTAGTTGGCTTAAAATTTTGAGTAGTAGTAGAAGGAGTAGGATCGACCCGGCCCAAAAAAAATTTTTATTTTATTTTTTTAATTGTAAACGTTACCTGTCGTTAAATGAACGTGGTCGGCATGAAAATTTTGGATCGGAGCAGGAGGGGAGGGGTCTCCTACCCAAAAAAGACCAAACATTTTTTTTTATCAAAAAAATTATTTTCGATGAAATAAAGGTTAGTTGGGAATGGGTACCCGGCCCAAAAACTTCAAAATCTTTTTAAATCAAAAATGCTAGATAATTGAAATGTAAAGACATTGTGTATAGTGTTTTTCTTTACATAAATTGAATTTTAGGACTTTTTATTGAATTTTTGATTATATAAATCGAAATTTAATCCATTTAATTAAATAAATTTCATTTTAAACTATTTAACTAAATTATTATACATATAAATCTTAATTTTTTTAAGGCATTTAATTTCATCAATATCAATACTATTTTGCAAATAATATCGAATATAGAAAATTTTCATATAAAAAAAGTTTTTTTTTTTACCTTGGAAAGAAAAATTTTATATCATGTTTTGTTATTATATTTTTTTTTTTTTCATTAAGACTAATAATTTTTAAAAATTATTTTATTTATGATAAACAATGTACATAAGTTTTTTATGTCATTACATACCGCCCGTCGATATTATCTAATAATTATATAAAATATTCAAGTCTTTTGTCTTTTTTATTATTTGCATGATATTTCATGATAATTTTTAAAATTAAATTTTTTTTTTTATTTATGTACTTGAATTTTTTATACAACTCTATTATTATACTAGATAATATCGAAAAACGGTAGATAATATTGAGAATCTGTGAAAAATTTATGAACACATATTTATCTCTCTATAGAATATAAATATAATTAAATATATCTTATTCATTAATTAACACAACCACCAACCCCAAACTATGATCTTATTTCAAA
>CAXFZM010000335.1:10000-15000 GCA_964007475.1 Hybos culiciformis
TGATATTTGCCATAAAGACAAAATCATTTAGTGCTGAACTATTTTCTTTTCGCTCGCCGCTACTAAGAAAATCCTAGTTAGTTTCTTTTCCTCCCCTAATTAATATGCTTAAATTCAGGGGGTGATCTCATATGAGTTGAGGTTGTTTTTTTTTTTTTCCACCACTCTTTTTCTCTTAATTTAATTTTTTATTATCATATAAATATATTTTTATTAAGATAAACTATTCTAGCTTAAAATGAAATAAAATTTTCAAATTAAAAAATTTTATTACTAGATATGTTTATATCAAAAATAAAATAATTTATATTTAATATAATTAAAAATTAATTTTTATTAATATTATAAATTTATTAAAAAATAAAATTTTTTAATTAATTTAATAATATAACATGCGCTTGAAAGATATTAAAATATTATTTTTATATCTTAAGCAGCTTAATCCATTTTATATTCTTACAACCCTCAACCATATGTAGTCCATGCAGTATTAAAGTTATAAACTAAAATACATATAGCATGGACTGTCATATGCGTTCAAAATGTCGATGTTCATGTGTCCTGCAGTTCACATGATGACGCACAGTTTGCTGCGTTCTTCATCGACCCATGAGCCAAGTGATCCACCGCTTAGAGTAATAATTTTTTTTTCCACTTTATATAATTGTCACTGTTTTAAAATTTTTTCTCTATTTAAACATTATAAAAAATATTTAAATAAAAAAAAAAAAAAAATATTATATACAGAACCCTCGTATATAATATTTTTAATTTTTTATGTTGCGAATGTCTTAACCTAATTTTTATAAATAAAAACCAGATATTAACTTAAAAAAGTACAACATTTTATTTTAACCACCACACCACATCCATTCTTCCTCTTTATCCTTTTTTTTCTCCACAACACTTTTTGAAAGATCATAAAATAATGATGCTTTCCTTCCTCCTCCTTTCCACCATTCTTCCTCTTTTTCCTTTTTTCTCTACCACTTTTGAAAGATCATAATAATGATACTTTCCTTTCCTCCACCATTTTTCCTCTTTTTCATTTTTTCTCCACCATTTTTGAAAGATCATAATAATGATGCTTTCCTCCTTTCCATTCTTCCTCTTTTTCCTTTTTTCTCCACTTTTGAAAGATCACAATAATGATCCTTCCGCAGGTTCACCTACGGAAACCTTGTTACGACTTTTACTTCCTCTAAATAATCAAGTTCGGTCAACTTTTGCGAAACAACCGCAACACACAAGGCGTCACAGTGATCACATCCGGAGACCTCACTAAATAATTCAATCGGTAGTAGCGACGGGCGGTGTGTACAAAGGGCAGGGACGTAATCAATACGAGTTAATGACTCGCACTTACTGGGAATTCCAGGTTCATGTGAACAGTTTCAGTTCACAATCCCAAGCATGAAAGTGATTCAGCGGTTTACCCGGACCTCTCGGTCTAGGAAATACACGTTGATACTTTCATTGTAGCGCGCGTGCAGCCCAGGACATCTAAGGGCATCACAGACCTGTTATTGCTCAATCTCATTATTGCTAGACGCAATTTGTCCATTTAAGAAGCTAGTGCCCATTATAATAGGACAAACAAACAGGTACGACTCCACTTACATAAACACATTCAAATACTTGAACTTTTTATGGAACTCATAAATGAAGGTTATGAAAGTTTCGACGTCATAATCCTGAAAGCATCTATTTAATATATTTGAGTCTCGTTCGTTATCGGAATTAACCAGACAAATCACTCCACGAACTAAGAACGGCCATGCACCACCACCCATAGATTCGAGAAAGAGCTATCAATCTGTCTTACTCATTTATGTTCGGACCTGGTAAGTTTTCCCGTGTTGAGTCAAATTAAGCCGCAGGCTCCACTCCTGGTGGTGCCCTTCCGTCAATTCCTTTAAGTTTCAGCTTTGCAACCATACTTCCCCCGGAGCCCAAAAGCTTTGGTTTCCCGGGAAGCGACTGAGAGAGCCATAATAGTAGCTACACCCAATTGCTAGCTGGCATCGTTTATGGTTAGAACTAGGGCGGTATCTGATCGCCTTCGAACCTCTAACTTTCGTTCTTGATTAATGAAAACATCTTTGGCAAATGCTTTCGCTTAAGTTAGTCTTACGACGGTCCAAGAATTTCACCTCTCGCGTCGTAATACTAATGCCCCCAACTGCTTCTATTAATCATTACCTCTTGATCTAAAAACCAATGAAAGTAGAACAGAGGTCTTATTCCATTATTCCATGCACAGAATATTCAGGCATTTTGAGCCTGCTTTAAGCACTCTAATTTGTTCAAAGTAATTGTACCGGCCCACAACAGCACTCGGTAAAGAGCACTGAAGTGAGTTTCCAATAGGAGGTATATATTATAACCATTAAGATCATAATATATTAGAACTCCACCGATAATACGCTTGCATACATAAGGTAATGTACAACCCAAATTATAGGTGTACTACCCGTATGAAGCACACATTCAACTACGAACGTTTTAACCGCAACAACTTTAATATACGCTATTGGAGCTGGAATTTCCGCGGCTGCTGGCACCAGACTTGCCCTCCAATAGGTCCTTGTTAAAGGATTTAAAGTGTACTCATTCCAATTACAGGGCCTCGGATATGAGTCCTGTATTGTTATTTTTCGTCACTACCTCCCCGTGCTGGGAGTGGGTAATTTACGCGCCTGCTGCCTTCCTTAGATGTGGTAGCCGTCTCTCAGGCTCCCTCTCCGGAATCGAACCCTGATTCCCCGTTACCCGTTGCAACCATGGTAGTCCAATATACTACCATCAATAGTTGATAGGGCAGACATTTGAAAGATCTGTCGTCGGTACTAGACCATACGATCTGCAAATTATCTAGAGTTCAACCAGTATAACGATTCCCGAAGGTATCGCTTGGTTTTAGCCTAATAATTGCACACCTTCCAAAAGGTTGGTGTTTATATTGCATGTATTAGCTCTAGAATTACCACAGTTATCCAAGTAACTGATAATGATCTAAGGAACCATAACTGATATAATGAGCCTTTTGCGGTTTCACTTTTATATCGTGTGTACTTAGACATGCATGGCTTAATCTTTGAGACAAGCATATAACTACTGGCAGGATCAACCAGAATAATGTTATATTTTCCACTGAATAATAAATATATATAATATTTTCACCTATATTATATATAATTATTTTTCCTCTCTCTCTCTCTCACATTTAATCATTACCATGTCTTCCAACATAATATAAAACTATAATATTAAAAAATAATATTATATTTATCTTATGCCAATAATGATTAATATAATTCCAACCACCAATCATAATATTATAAGCCACCCATATAATATTATGTCCAATATCATCATCTAATAGCAACTAATAACTCTACCAAGTTATTATTTTTATTTAATGATAATGCTATATTCCCACCTTTTGAATAAACATATCATCAAAAAAAACTTTATCAAAAATTATTATTAATTAAAGAATTTGCAATTCATTTTTTCTAACTCCAAAGTTGATCACATATGATACAAAATAATTTTTAAAAAATATTTTATTCATGATCATACAATGTTTTATAATACCACCAACCAAACCATCTTCCAAATGAAACAAAAAAAAAAAAAATTTTTTTTTTTTAGTTCACGAGCAAAATCAAAAATTTCCATATAAATTTTTTTCTTATACAACATTTCTAGCAATTTCCATTATAATAATATAAAAAAAATGCTTTTTTTTTCTCGCCAAGAAAATTTTCATACAATGTTTTGCCTTCCTTATTCTTATTTTAGTTCACGAACAAAAATAAAAATTTTCATACAAAATTTTTTTTTACACCATATTTTATACTCTCTTCCATATAAAAATATGAAAAAAAAATACTTTTTTTTTCCTCGCCAAGAAAATTTTCATACCATTTTTGCCTTCCTAATTCCTATTTTAGTTCACGAACCAAAATAAAAATTTTCATACAAAATTTTTTTTTTATACCACATTTTATACTCTCTTCCATATAAAAATATGAAATAAAAACACTTTTTTTTTCCTCGCCAAGAAAATTTTCATACCAATTTTGCCTTCCTAATTCTTATTTTAGTTCACGAACCAAAATAAAAATTTTCATACAAAATTTTTTTTCACACCACATTTTATACTCTCTTCCATATAAAACATGAAAAAAAAATTTTTTTTTTCCTCACAAAGAAATTTTTCATACCATGTTTTGCCTTCCTAATTCTTATTTTAGTTCATGAACCAAAATAAAAATTTTCATACAAACTTTTTTTTTACACCACATTTTATACTCTCTTCCATATAAAACATGAAAAAAAGTACTTTTTTTTCCTCGCCAAGAAAATTTTCATACCATGTTTTGCCTTCATAATTCTTATTTTAGTTCACGAACCAAAATAAAAATTTTCATACAAAATTTTTTTCCACACCACATTTTATTCTCTCTTCCATATAAAACATGAAAAAAAATACTTTTTTTTCCTCGCCAAGAAAATTTTCATATCATGTTTTGCTTTCCTAATTCTTATTTTAGTTCACGAACCAAAATAAAAATTTTCATACAAAATTTTTTTTCACACCACATTTTATACTCTCTTCCATATAAAACATGAAAAAAAATACTTTTTTTTTCCTCGTCAAGAAAATTTTTACACAATGTTTTGTTCAACGACGAGCTCGCTTCACCTGACTATTCCTAATAGCTTGCTGGGCCACTTCTACTAAAAGCGCAAAAAAAAAAAAAAAAAAAAAAAAATTGGAAAAGCTAGCTTCGGTGAAATAAAGGTTAGTTGGCTTAAAATTTTGGGTAGTAGAAGGAGGAGTAGGGTCGACCCGGCCCAAAAAAATTTTTTTTTTTGTTTTTAATTGTAAAAGTTACCTCTTGTTAAATGAACGTGGTCGGCATCAAAATTTAGGGTCGGAGCAGGGGGGGAGGGGCTCTCCTACCCAAAAAAGACCAAAATTTTTTTTT
>CAXFZM010000335.1:20000-22500 GCA_964007475.1 Hybos culiciformis
GTTACCCAAGCCTACTTCCTTGCATCACCTCTTTATTTGTAAACTGCTGTTACTCAGCCAATTCTGAGATAGGTCAGCCACAAATATTTATAGGTAGAGCCACAAGTTGAACTCGTACCTGTTCGCTTGGAGTACTTTTACCCGCGCTTACTTGAACCCGCGCTTACTTGAATTTCTTCACTTTGACATTCAGAGCACTGGGCAGAAATCACATTGTGTCAACACCCGTTAGGGCCATCACAATGCTTTGTTTTAATTAGACAGTCGGATTCCCCAAATCCGTGCCAGTTCTGAATTGATTGTTAATTGATAACCGTTATAAATATAAAATTTTCATTTTCAATCAATTTTATATTATTAGCAAGAAAGTTCCACAATTGATTCAGTAAACTTCAATCCCGGGGAACAAAAATTTTATACCAAAGCACAAAATTTTCTATTTACCCAGAACGAGTACATAAATCATATTATTGTTTCCCAATCAAGCCCGATTATCTCAATCTTCAGAGCCAATCCTTATCCCGAAGTTACGGATCTAATTTGCCGACTTCCCTTACCTACATTATTCTATCGACTAGAGACTCTTCACCTTGGAGACCAGCTGCGGATATTGGTACGGCCTGTTAAGAAGTTTGCGTGACCCAACCATAAATTTTCAAGGTCCGAGGAGAAAATATCGACACAGCAGTAAATGCCATGCTCTTCTAGTCCATTTACCATATCTCTCTTCGAAAGACTTCCATGGTAATACGACTATAAAACAGAAAAGAAAACTCTTCCGATACCTCTCGACGGCTTCTTTATGGAAGTTTCTGTTACCAGGATGATCATAAGACCACTTTTAATAACAAACGTATACTCAACAGGTTACGGAATTGGAACCGTATTCCCTTTCGTTCATAAATTTTCAAGTATATTATATATAAATATATAAAAAAGAACTTGAAATTTATTGGCTTTCGCCTTGAACTTAGGACCGACTAACTCGTGATCAACCACTGTTCACACGAAACCCTTCTCCACTTCAGTCCTCCAAGGTCTCATTCGATTATTTGCTACTACCACCAAGATCTGTACCAATGACGGCTCCATGCAATCTTACGATAAACACTTCTATGCACATCATTGTACCTTCCTACTTGTTAATATATCAAAATTTATTAAAACAGAATTTTAATAAATCATTTATATTAACAGCAATGTATAGGTATATAACTTTAGCGCCATCCATTTTAAGGGCTAGTTGCTTCGGCAGGTGAGTTGTTACACACTCCTTAGCGAATTACGACTTCCATGTCCATCGTCCTGCTATTTTAAGCAACCAACGCCTTTCATGGTATCTGCATGAGTTATTAATTTAGGCACCTTAACACTGCGTTTGGTTCATCCCACAGCGCCAGTTCTGCTTACCAAAAGTGGCCCACTGGGCACAATATATCCTAACCTTAAACTTCATACCAAGAAAGTTTAGGTTTTTACCCATTTAAAGTTTGAGAATAGGTTAAGGTCGTTTCGACCCTAAGGCCTCTAATCATTCGCTTTACCAGATAAGATTATTTTTAATAATTCTTAATTGCACCAGCTATCCTGAGGGAAACTTCGGAAGGAACCAGCTACTAGATGGTTCGATTGGTCTTTCGCCCCTATACTCAATTCTGACAATCGATTTGCACGTCAGAACTGTTTCGGTCTTCCATCAGGGTTTCCCCTGACTTCAACCTGATCAAGTATAGTTCACCATCTTTCGGGTCACAGCATGTATGCTCAAGGTACGTTCTAGTTAGAGGTATATAAAGCTATTGCTAGCTTATATACATAACTGTATAGAACGCCCCGGGATTGATTTCAAATAAAATAAATTTTATTAAAAATAATCCCATTAAACCAGTTAAGTTAATTTCGCTTTTGGGTTTTATTTCCATTAAATAATACCCAATAACTTGCACACATGTTAGACTCCTTGGTCCGTGTTTCAAGACGGGTCCCGAAGGTATCCTAAATCTATAGCATTGTTAATCATATATATGCATATAATTAATTCAATAAAATATATTTATTAAACAATTATAACAATTAAAAATTGTAAAGCATAATATGAAAAATCTATCAGTTATTTATCCAATATAAATTACATTACTATAAATACAAACAGAATTCATACCATAGCAAGCTATGTAAAAATATCTTCTGATAAATATATTACTAATAGATTACAATGTCCACATATGAGAAAATTGCATACCATTTATACTATATTTTTTATATATAATATTATTGATATTGAATTTCTCATAATTAGGATATTTAGGTTCATCGGGCTTAACCTCTAAGCAGTTTCACGTACTATTTAACTCTCTATTCAGAGTTCTTTTCAACTTTCCCTCACGGTACTTGTTTTCTATCGGTCTCATGGTTATATTTAGTTTTAGATGGAGTTTACCA
This sequence comes from Hybos culiciformis, assembly GCA_964007475.1. Taxonomy (NCBI): domain Eukaryota; kingdom Metazoa; phylum Arthropoda; class Insecta; order Diptera; family Hybotidae; genus Hybos; species Hybos culiciformis. Next base: position 22,443 of record CAXFZM010000335.1, read on the forward strand.
CCCAATTAGTGCTGCACTATCAAGCAACACGACTCTTAGGAAATATCATCTAACAATC
>CAXFZM010000335.1:37500-40000 GCA_964007475.1 Hybos culiciformis
TAAGGAACCATAACTGATATAATGAGCCTTTTGCGGTTTCACTTTTATATCGTGTGTACTTAGACATGCATGGCTTAATCTTTGAGACAAGCATATAACTACTGGCAGGATCAACCAGAATAATGTTATATTTTCCACTGAATAATAAATATATATAATATTTTCACCTATATTATATATAATTATTTTTCCTCTCTCTCTCTCTCACATTTAATCATTACCATGTCTTCCAACATAATATAAAACTATAATATTAAAAAATAATATTATATTTATCTTATGCCAATAATGATTAATATAATTCCAACCACCAATCATAATATTATAAGCCACCCATATAATATTATGTCCAATATCATCATCTAATAGCAACTAATAACTCTACCAAGTTATTATTTTTATTTAATGATAATGCTATATTCCCACCTTTTGAATAAACATATCATCAAAAAAAACTTTATCAAAAATTATTATTAATTAAAGAATTTGCAATTCATTTTTTCTAACTCCAAAGTTGATCACATATGATACAAAATAATTTTTAAAAAATATTTTATTCATGATCATACAATGTTTTATAATACCACCAACCAAACCATCTTCCAAATGAAACAAAAAAAAAAAAAATTTTTTTTTTTTAGTTCACGAGCAAAATCAAAAATTTCCATATAAATTTTTTTCTTATACAACATTTCTAGCAATTTCCATTATAATAATATAAAAAAAATGCTTTTTTTTTCTCGCCAAGAAAATTTTCATACAATGTTTTGCCTTCCTTATTCTTATTTTAGTTCACGAACAAAAATAAAAATTTTCATACAAAATTTTTTTTTACACCATATTTTATACTCTCTTCCATATAAAAATATGAAAAAAAAATACTTTTTTTTTCCTCGCCAAGAAAATTTTCATACCATTTTTGCCTTCCTAATTCCTATTTTAGTTCACGAACCAAAATAAAAATTTTCATACAAAATTTTTTTTTTATACCACATTTTATACTCTCTTCCATATAAAAATATGAAATAAAAACACTTTTTTTTTCCTCGCCAAGAAAATTTTCATACCAATTTTGCCTTCCTAATTCTTATTTTAGTTCACGAACCAAAATAAAAATTTTCATACAAAATTTTTTTTCACACCACATTTTATACTCTCTTCCATATAAAACATGAAAAAAAAATTTTTTTTTTCCTCACAAAGAAATTTTTCATACCATGTTTTGCCTTCCTAATTCTTATTTTAGTTCATGAACCAAAATAAAAATTTTCATACAAACTTTTTTTTTACACCACATTTTATACTCTCTTCCATATAAAACATGAAAAAAAGTACTTTTTTTTCCTCGCCAAGAAAATTTTCATACCATGTTTTGCCTTCATAATTCTTATTTTAGTTCACGAACCAAAATAAAAATTTTCATACAAAATTTTTTTCCACACCACATTTTATTCTCTCTTCCATATAAAACATGAAAAAAAATACTTTTTTTTCCTCGCCAAGAAAATTTTCATATCATGTTTTGCTTTCCTAATTCTTATTTTAGTTCACGAACCAAAATAAAAATTTTCATACAAAATTTTTTTTCACACCACATTTTATACTCTCTTCCATATAAAACATGAAAAAAAATACTTTTTTTTTCCTCGTCAAGAAAATTTTTACACAATGTTTTGTTCAACGACGAGCTCGCTTCACCTGACTATTCCTAATAGCTTGCTGGGCCACTTCTACTAAAAGCGCAAAAAAAAAAAAAAAAAAAAAAAAATTGGAAAAGCTAGCTTCGGTGAAATAAAGGTTAGTTGGCTTAAAATTTTGGGTAGTAGAAGGAGGAGTAGGGTCGACCCGGCCCAAAAAAATTTTTTTTTTTGTTTTTAATTGTAAAAGTTACCTCTTGTTAAATGAACGTGGTCGGCATCAAAATTTAGGGTCGGAGCAGGGGGGGAGGGGCTCTCCTACCCAAAAAAGACCAAAATTTTTTTTTTATCAAAAAAATTATTTTCGATGAAATAAAGGTAAGTTGGCTTAAAATTTTGGGTAGTAGAAGGAGGAGTAGGGTCGACCCTGCCCAAAAAAAATTTTTTTTTTTTGTTTTTAATTGTAAAAGTTACCTCTTGTTAAATGAACGTGGTCGGCATCAAAATTTAGTGTCGGAGCAGGGGGGGAGGGGGTCTCCTACCCAAAAAAGACCAAAATTTTTTTTTTATCAAAAAAATTATTTTCGATGAAATAAAGGTTAGTTGGCTTAAAATTTTGAGTAGTAGTAGAAGGAGTAGGGTCGACCCGGCCTAAAAAAAAATTTTATTTTATTTTTTTAATTGGAAAAGTTACCTGTCGTTAAATGAACGTGGGCGGGATGAAAATTTTGGATCGGAGCAGGAGGCGAGGGGGTCTCCTACCCAAAAAAGACCAAAATTTTTTTTTTATCATAAAAATTATTTTCGATGAAATAAAGGTTAGTTGGCTTAAAATTTTGAGTAGTAGTAGAAGGAGTAGGGTC
>CAXFZM010000335.1:45000-47500 GCA_964007475.1 Hybos culiciformis
AGTTGCTTCGGCAGGTGAGTTGTTACACACTCCTTAGCGAATTACGACTTCCATGTCCATCGTCCTGCTATTTTAAGCAACCAACGCCTTTCATGGTATCTGCATGAGTTATTAATTTAGGCACCTTAACACTGCGTTTGGTTCATCCCACAGCGCCAGTTCTGCTTACCAAAAGTGGCCCACTGGGCACAATATATCCTAACCTTAAACTTCATACCAAGAAAGTTTAGGTTTTTACCCATTTAAAGTTTGAGAATAGGTTAAGGTCGTTTCGACCCTAAGGCCTCTAATCATTCGCTTTACCAGATAAGATTATTTTTAATAATTCTTAATTGCACCAGCTATCCTGAGGGAAACTTCGGAAGGAACCAGCTACTAGATGGTTCGATTGGTCTTTCGCCCCTATACTCAATTCTGACAATCGATTTGCACGTCAGAACTGTTTCGGTCTTCCATCAGGGTTTCCCCTGACTTCAACCTGATCAAGTATAGTTCACCATCTTTCGGGTCACAGCATGTATGCTCAAGGTACGTTCTAGTTAGAGGTATATAAAGCTATTGCTAGCTTATATACATAACTGTATAGAACGCCCCGGGATTGATTTCAAATAAAATAAATTTTATTAAAAATAATCCCATTAAACCAGTTAAGTTAATTTCGCTTTTGGGTTTTATTTCCATTAAATAATACCCAATAACTTGCACACATGTTAGACTCCTTGGTCCGTGTTTCAAGACGGGTCCCGAAGGTATCCTAAATCTATAGCATTGTTAATCATATATATGCATATAATTAATTCAATAAAATATATTTATTAAACAATTATAACAATTAAAAATTGTAAAGCATAATATGAAAAATCTATCAGTTATTTATCCAATATAAATTACATTACTATAAATACAAACAGAATTCATACCATAGCAAGCTATGTAAAAATATCTTCTGATAAATATATTACTAATAGATTACAATGTCCACATATGAGAAAATTGCATACCATTTATACTATATTTTTTATATATAATATTATTGATATTGAATTTCTCATAATTAGGATATTTAGGTTCATCGGGCTTAACCTCTAAGCAGTTTCACGTACTATTTAACTCTCTATTCAGAGTTCTTTTCAACTTTCCCTCACGGTACTTGTTTTCTATCGGTCTCATGGTTATATTTAGTTTTAGATGGAGTTTACCACCCAATTAGTGCTGCACTATCAAGCAACACGACTCTTAGGAAATATCATCTAACAATCATTAGTGCCATACGGGCCTAGCACCCTCTTTGGGTAAATGGCCTCGTTTAAGAAGGACTTAGACAACTAATTTATCATGTTAGAATATTGATATTCCATACACTACATCTGATATTTGCCATAAAGACAAAATCATTTAGTGCTGAACTATTTTCTTTTCGCTCGCCGCTACTAAGAAAATCCTAGTTAGTTTCTTTTCCTCCCCTAATTAATATGCTTAAATTCAGGGGGTGATCTCATATGAGTTGAGGTTGTTTTTTTTTTTTTCCACCACTCTTTTTCTCTTAATTTAATTTTTTATTATCATATAAATATATTTTTATTAAGATAAACTATTCTAGCTTAAAATGAAATAAAATTTTCAAATTAAAAAATTTTATTACTAGATATGTTTATATCAAAAATAAAATAATTTATATTTAATATAATTAAAAATTAATTTTTATTAATATTATAAATTTATTAAAAAATAAAATTTTTTAATTAATTTAATAATATAACATGCGCTTGAAAGATATTAAAATATTATTTTTATATCTTAAGCAGCTTAATCCATTTTATATTCTTACAACCCTCAACCATATGTAGTCCATGCAGTATTAAAGTTATAAACTAAAATACATATAGCATGGACTGTCATATGCGTTCAAAATGTCGATGTTCATGTGTCCTGCAGTTCACATGATGACGCACAGTTTGCTGCGTTCTTCATCGACCCATGAGCCAAGTGATCCACCGCTTAGAGTAATAATTTTTTTTTCCACTTTATATAATTGTCACTGTTTTAAAATTTTTTCTCTATTTAAACATTATAAAAAATATTTAAATAAAAAAAAAAAAAAAATATTATATACAGAACCCTTGTATATAATATTTTTAATTTTTTATGTTGCGAATGTCTTAACCTAATTTTTATAAATAAAAACCAGATATTAACTTAAAAAAGTACAACATTTTATTTTAACCACCACACCACATCCATTCTTCCTCTTTATCCTTTTTTTTCTCCACAACACTTTTTGAAAGATCATAAAATAATGATGCTTTCCTTCCTCCTCCTTTCCACCATTCTTCCTCTTTTTCCTTTTTTCTCTACCACTTTTGAAAGATCATAATAATGATACTTTCCTTTCCTCCACCATTTTTCCTCTTTTTCATTTTTTCTCCACCATTTTTGAAAGATCATAATAATGATGCTTTCCTCCTTTCCATTCTTCCTCTTTTTCCTTTTTTCTCCACTT
>CAXFZM010000335.1:50000-53155 GCA_964007475.1 Hybos culiciformis
AAAAAAAAAAATTTTTTTTTTTTAGTTCACGAGCAAAATCAAAAATTTCCATATAAATTTTTTTCTTATACAACATTTCTAGCAATTTCCATTATAATAATATAAAAAAAATGCTTTTTTTTTCTCGCCAAGAAAATTTTCATACAATGTTTTGCCTTCCTTATTCTTATTTTAGTTCACGAACAAAAATAAAAATTTTCATACAAAATTTTTTTTTACACCATATTTTATACTCTCTTCCATATAAAAATATGAAAAAAAAATACTTTTTTTTTCCTCGCCAAGAAAATTTTCATACCATTTTTGCCTTCCTAATTCCTATTTTAGTTCACGAACCAAAATAAAAATTTTCATACAAAATTTTTTTTTTATACCACATTTTATACTCTCTTCCATATAAAAATATGAAATAAAAACACTTTTTTTTTCCTCGCCAAGAAAATTTTCATACCAATTTTGCCTTCCTAATTCTTATTTTAGTTCACGAACCAAAATAAAAATTTTCATACAAAATTTTTTTTCACACCACATTTTATACTCTCTTCCATATAAAACATGAAAAAAAAATTTTTTTTTTCCTCACAAAGAAATTTTTCATACCATGTTTTGCCTTCCTAATTCTTATTTTAGTTCATGAACCAAAATAAAAATTTTCATACAAACTTTTTTTTTACACCACATTTTATACTCTCTTCCATATAAAACATGAAAAAAAGTACTTTTTTTTCCTCGCCAAGAAAATTTTCATACCATGTTTTGCCTTCATAATTCTTATTTTAGTTCACGAACCAAAATAAAAATTTTCATACAAAATTTTTTTCCACACCACATTTTATTCTCTCTTCCATATAAAACATGAAAAAAAATACTTTTTTTTCCTCGCCAAGAAAATTTTCATATCATGTTTTGCTTTCCTAATTCTTATTTTAGTTCACGAACCAAAATAAAAATTTTCATACAAAATTTTTTTTCACACCACATTTTATACTCTCTTCCATATAAAACATGAAAAAAAATACTTTTTTTTTCCTCGTCAAGAAAATTTTTACACAATGTTTTGTTCAACGACGAGCTCGCTTCACCTGACTATTCCTAATAGCTTGCTGGGCCACTTCTACTAAAAGCGCAAAAAAAAAAAAAAAAAAAAAAAAATTGGAAAAGCTAGCTTCGGTGAAATAAAGGTTAGTTGGCTTAAAATTTTGGGTAGTAGAAGGAGGAGTAGGGTCGACCCGGCCCAAAAAAATTTTTTTTTTTGTTTTTAATTGTAAAAGTTACCTCTTGTTAAATGAACGTGGTCGGCATCAAAATTTAGGGTCGGAGCAGGGGGGGAGGGGCTCTCCTACCCAAAAAAGACCAAAATTTTTTTTTTATCAAAAAAATTATTTTCGATGAAATAAAGGTAAGTTGGCTTAAAATTTTGGGTAGTAGAAGGAGGAGTAGGGTCGACCCTGCCCAAAAAAAATTTTTTTTTTTTGTTTTTAATTGTAAAAGTTACCTCTTGTTAAATGAACGTGGTCGGCATCAAAATTTAGTGTCGGAGCAGGGGGGGAGGGGGTCTCCTACCCAAAAAAGACCAAAATTTTTTTTTTATCAAAAAAATTATTTTCGATGAAATAAAGGTTAGTTGGCTTAAAATTTTGAGTAGTAGTAGAAGGAGTAGGGTCGACCCGGCCTAAAAAAAAATTTTATTTTATTTTTTTAATTGGAAAAGTTACCTGTCGTTAAATGAACGTGGGCGGGATGAAAATTTTGGATCGGAGCAGGAGGCGAGGGGGTCTCCTACCCAAAAAAGACCAAAATTTTTTTTTTATCATAAAAATTATTTTCGATGAAATAAAGGTTAGTTGGCTTAAAATTTTGAGTAGTAGTAGAAGGAGTAGGGTCGACTCGGCCCAAAAAAAAATTTTATTTTATTTTTTTAATTGTAAAAGTTACCTCTTGTTAAATGAACGTGGTCGGCATCAAAATTTAGGGTCGGAGCAGGGGGGGAGGGGCTCTCCTACCCAAAAAAGACCAAAATTTTTTTTTTATCAAAAAAATTATTTTCGATGAAATAAAGGTAAGTTGGCTTAAAATTTTGGGTAGTAGAAGGAGGAGTAGGGTCGACCCGGCCTAAAAAAAAATTTTATTTTATTTTTTTAATTGGAAAAGTTACCTGTCGTTAAATGAACGTGGACGGCATGAAAATTTAGTGTCGGAGCAGGGGGGGAGGGGGTCTCCTACCCAAAAAAGACCAAAATTTTTTTTTTATCAAAAAAATTATTTTCGATGAAATAAAGGTTAGTTGGCTTAAAATTTTGAGTAGTAGTAGAAGGAGTAGGATCGACCCGGCCCAAAAAAAATTTTTATTTTATTTTTTTAATTGTAAACGTTACCTGTCGTTAAATGAACGTGGTCGGCATGAAAATTTTGGATCGGAGCAGGAGGGGAGGGGTCTCCTACCCAAAAAAGACCAAACATTTTTTTTTATCAAAAAAATTATTTTCGATGAAATAAAGGTTAGTTGGGAATGGGTACCCGGCCCAAAAACTTCAAAATCTTTTTAAATCAAAAATGCTAGATAATTGAAATGTAAAGACATTGTGTATAGTGTTTTTCTTTACATAAATTGAATTTTAGGACTTTTTATTGAATTTTTGATTATATAAATCGAAATTTAATCCATTTAATTAAATAAATTTCATTTTAAACTATTTAACTAAATTATTATACATATAAATCTTAATTTTTTTAAGGCATTTAATTTCATCAATATCAATACTATTTTGCAAATAATATCGAATATAGAAAATTTTCATATAAAAAAAGTTTTTTTTTTTACCTTGGAAAGAAAAATTTTATATCATGTTTTGTTATTATATTTTTTTTTTTCATTAAGACTAATAATTTTTAAAAATTATTTTATTTATGATAAACAATGTACATAAGTTTTTTATGTCATTACATACCGCCCGTCGATATTATCTAATAATTATATAAAATATTCAAGTCTTTTGTCTTTTTTATTATTTGCATGATATTTCATGATAATTTTTAAAATTAAATTTTTTTTTTTATTTATGTACTTGAATTTTTTATACAACTCTATTATTATACTAGATAATATCGAAAAACGGTAGATAATATTGAGAATCTGTGAAAAATTTATGAACACA
>CAXFZM010000336.1:0-18296 GCA_964007475.1 Hybos culiciformis
GTATTTAGACAGCGCAACTCGAATAGAACCAGGTCTAGTCTCTTCACGGAAATACTTAATGACCATCCATGCGTCACTGATCTCAACTCGATGAAGATAGTACAACATATCCTTCAGTTCGTTGACAAAAATTATACGATGCAAATCCACTACTGGTATTCCAGCTACTTTCACTGCATTTTCATCTGTGACTGTAACATCCAAATCGGAAGAATCCTCTTCTACATCCTCATCTTTTGGACTTAAGCCATAAAAATTATCAAAGATTTGTTGGAAAACTTCAATGACAAGAGGTGCAGCAAATTCAAGATCATGAATTCCACATCGTTTCATTAAGTCGTTGAAAAACGGTGACGAGCATCTGGCTTTTAAAAAGTAACCCCCTATAGTCATTTTATCTATCAAATTGCGTTTTCTTAAATAACAACGAATTTGTTCTTGAATCCATGCTTTGTACTCAGGTTCGTTGTATAGAGCACTTGCCACATTGTTGACGGGATTTTCATCTGGATACTGTTCGTTCATTTGTAAATCATTCACGAGAGTGTTTTCAGAACTCGTGAAAGAATCTTGATCATCTGAATGTATTCGATCTATTTTTGAATCATCGTTACACTCCATGATTGAATAATCAAATAATGTGTGGAGGTGCGTGTGATTTGCGATGTTCAAAAGAACCAAAATTGAAATGCGAGATCAAACTTGAAGACGATGCCCCTTTTAAATGGTTGGAGAAAAGAGAAAAGAGAGAGAAAGGAAGAGAGTATAATACCAAGAGAAAAAGAAGAAAAAAGTGCGTAGAAAGACGATGGCTAGAAAAAAGTGTGAGCAAAAACGGGTGCACAAAATGCGATGAAGGAATAATGACGCTGGTGTGCGAGCAAGCCAAAGTTTCAAGGGTGCTTGCAATTCGATGTTGAGAGTAAGTGAGTAAATGATTCGTGCAAACTAATAAGTGGTCTTTTTTACAACCACTCTCTCTTTCTATTTCACGTTGGTCTTTCACAATTATCAAGTTCATTCAAAACAAACAAACAAAAAATGCTCGATAAAACGAAGTGAGAAGTATTTGGTGGGAGATGAAAGAAGAGAAAAAGCAATGAAGCAAGTTGACTATTGCAAATCTGGAAACTGCACACATCCGATTCCAAACTACTTTTGCTTTTGCCAATTTTTGATTACAATTTCATCAAGCGTTCTCTATCACAATTCAATCATTATTTCCCAGATTGTTATACTCTAATCACTAAGGGCTACATATTTTTTGGTTGTTTTTGCACAAACAATTTTTGTTTTTAGTTTTTTGGTTTTTGCTTATTTTATTCTTTATTTAGACATGATCTTAGCAACCAGCAGCAATTATCCAGTTACTTATGTTCATTTTGATCATGTGTGTTTACAAACATCTCATCACATTTTTTCGCCAAGTACCAAGTCACGAGTAATCACAAGAATGTAATTCAATATGAGAAAATAAGAAGAAACAAACTTGTTTCTGTTAGGTAAACGATCAATACAAGTTTTGGAGACCAATGATGAGAATAATGAATACATGAAAAGTGAAGATGGATAGCTGAAAGATGAGAAGACTGATTTTGGTAGAAATGTCATTATCATTAATGGACAAATTGATATAACCAAATACAAATAATAATTGGAATCAGAATCAGAGTGCACGAGACAATAACAGAACCCAGTTTACATAACTCACTAACCTATTGGTATTTTTCTAAAGAATTGATCTTTTTGGTATGCTGTTAGCTTAATGTTTGTAAATAACAAGAAAAATAATTTCTTGTTTTGCAATAAGTATTTTATTGCAATTACTTTGCAATCATAATAACCAGCTTTATCAACCGTTTGTTTAAACTCTGTGCTCTTTTTAATAATTGTCAGTACATATGGCCTCCCATTGTTGTTTACTGAATGTTTTTTGACAATTAAAATAAAAATACAAAGATGACACAAAAGTTCATGTAGCCTTTGCAGTAACAATCACAAAATTCGTTTTTATAAATAAATAAATTTCATGAAAGTTAGTTGTTCATAATTTTATTCTATTTTTTCACTAGGCTGGTTGTAATCTTGGATTAATGATTTGTATGCACGTGTAATGGGCGTGTATACAACATGCGCGAATGTCACTCTGATCAAAGGCCCGATGGCGTTATGTTCATTCTCACGCCATTCTTCTTCTCTCTCTCTTTTTTGTTTGATGTATCAAAAATGAGCATAAAAATAAATCTCGGATTTGTTTGATTTCAAATGACCAAGAACATGCCACTTTTTGTGTGATTGTCAATTCATGTTTGAATTTGAAAGCGGATTATAAACATGTGGAAAGGATTTCAAATTGAATTTCTCAAGTGCAAAATAGAGAAGCGAGCCAATAGTGAATAGAAGCACAAGCATGTTTCGTTATTATTTTCAAACCAGTGTGTTGACAATCAACGTTCGGTTCTATACACGATCATCATCACCAGCATCATCACCAGCATCTCATGACTTGTACCCTTTGTAGAAAAAAGAGAAATTAATCCAGGCGCGTGGTTCTTTTACGTTTGTGTATCAAAAGAGAATGGGGGATGGTCATGTTCATTCGCTAATCTTCACTTCTTCGGTATAGTTGGTTCGAGAATGATGCGGATTTCCAATTATTTTATTCTTTATTTTTCATCCTACTCAAACCTTTACATTCTAGTAGTGGTAATGAAATTGAACTAATAAGGCAAAATAGTGTTCCAATCAAAACAAGCAAAATTGAAGGTCAATATTGAGAAATAGAAAAAGGAGATGAAAAAAATAAACAGATTGTTTAATTAAAAGTGAATGATGAAATGAAAGATGAGGAGAGTGATGATTGATGGTAGTGGTGATGGTGGTGATGTCGATGATAGTACGGATATTGATAACAGTGATGAGTAGCATCAATCAGTGCAAGCAAAGTAGTGTACATGTGCACCGAGGTGATCACAATCCTGGTGTGCACTTCGCCATCAACATCATCACCATCGTCATCATCGCCATCGTCATCATCACCACTCCCATCATTTCCACCACACCCTTTCCATGTGACCAGCAAGAACCAGTGACCAGTGAGAACCAGCAAGGCACCTGATCAGATGTACTAAACATTGACCAGAAACAACCCCCAACGAACGTACCACATTTGTCCTCCAATCAATCTCCGTTCGTTGTACTCACACATATTTTGTATTTTAAACGTTCTCACTGCTTGCTTACGTTGGTGAAAAACGTCAGGAGAAAACCAGATAAGAAGTGATTGAGAAAAAATTGAAATTCATTTATCAAACAAAGAACAGCATTGTGTGTTTTGTGGTGTTCGGCATTCGTTTTGTTTGATTTCGTAGAAATGTACGTTGGCTTGCACCAAATACTAAATACTGATCTTTGTTCGATTGATATGAACTAATCGTTCATTTTTTGGGTGTTCTTTTTCTCAATTAACTTTGTGTTCTGTTTCTATTTTATTTACATTTTAGTAACGAGAACAAGATAAAAGAAAAGCAATAAGTGAACGTTCATCTCTCTCCAACGACCTTGCATTGTTTGTTGGAGATCATTTTCATGTTTGGTTGTTGGTGTGGTTAGTTAGTGTGTGATCATCGATTGAAGTGCATACGGTTTTTTATTACACTTTTTTCATTTTTTATCTCATTTGTTTGCACGTTGTTTGTGTTCAGTGCACGCAGAATGGACCACTATTGTGGATCACTTTACTGGGTTCGTTGACCATTGTTTGTGTTTTTCTATAAAAATTATTCATTTATTTTGTATTTTATAATTTATCACTTTTCCAAAATTAGAACCAAACACTAACATGGAATCCTACGATGTACCCGATTTAACATGGTGTTTCGAGGAAACGGCCCTATTCTATTCTCCTATGATCATGTTACTAGTGCTGACCATAGCACAAACTATGCGACTAAAATCCCGAGAATGGTTTCGTAGTGCGTACAAGTACAGACGATTGAAGGAGACAACGCCGTTGGCTGGCAATGGAAATGAAACCAATGATGAAGACGATGAGAAAGATCCACACAATCCAATACCGTGGACAGTGTTGAATGTGATGAAGATCACCATTTGGGCTGTGTTCATTCCATTGGCTATTTTCGAATTGTTCTCTCATTTCTGGTTCCTCTACTTGGATAGTGATGAGAGTATCTCGTTGGTTCATTGGGTCAATCCGTGTGTTAAAGTTGGAATGTTTGTAAGTTTTATTTTTAATAGTTTTTTGATTTTTATTTTAGAACTAATTTTTGTTTGAATTCCTCAATGATAGTTGTATTTGACCAATTTGGCCATGTTACATCGACGTAATGGAGTGTACAGTTCAGCGCCAGTGTTCATTTTCACTATGTTGTATTTATTCTACAACATTCTATCCTATCGAACACTATCATTGTCACTCTATTCAAATGGTCATTACCTACCGGAATTCACAACATTGTTGTTGATTGTACGAACAATGGTGTTGTACTTGTGTGGTTTGCAGATGTTGTTGTATTGTTTCAACGAGTACACACCTGAAACTGACTTGAATCCACATACAACTGTTGGTTTTCCATCACGTATCACATTCTGGTGGTTCACATCTATGATCATCACTGGTTACCGACGACCACTAACTGAACGTGATGTATGGCGACTGGACATTGAAAACAAATGTAAATCAATATTGAAACGTTTGGAGCGAAAAATTGATGGTATGAAAACGGAGAAAATCATTCGAAAAATGCAACAAACATCAGAAGAATCACAAATGCCCAGTACATCGGAGCAAGCACGAATGGACGATGATATCATTAAACTACCACAACAACGACCAATATCCATAAATGTGGCCACACTATGTTTCCGAGTGTATTGGAAACAATTCACAGTGGTGGTCATACTGAAGTTGGTGGCCAGTTTGTTGACATTTTCAAATCCAATATTCTTGGATCGTTTGTTGACGTTCATGACCGTGGGCAATGAACCAGTGTGGCGTGGTGTACTGTACGCGGGTATGATGTTTTTTGTACCGATGCTCGAATCGATATTGAACAATCAATACGAGTACTGGGTGAATTTGGTCACAATGAGAGTTCGAACATGTTTGAATTCACTCATTTATACTAAGGTTTGTTGTTTTTGTTTAGTTTCTATTTGTTTTCTAGTCTAATCAATGATCACTATGTTTTTGTATACAGAGTCTTCGTTTGTCCACATATGGTAAACGTGATTTCTCCACTGGTGAAATCATCAATCTGATGTCAGTGGATGCACAACGTGTTTCGGATTTCCTCAATTCTCTGAATTCTATATGGACCACACCAGTGCAGTTCTCTATTGCAATGTATTTGTTGTGGCAACAAGTAGGCGCCTCAGCCATTGGTGGCATCGTTTTCCTGTGCATTCTAGTTCCAGTCAATATGTGGATCAGTTCAAAAGTCCGGCTGATTCAAGTGAAGCTGATGATAGCCAAAGATTCACGAACCAAGTGGATGAATGAAATATTGAATGGAATCAAAGTGCTGAAATTGTGTGCATGGGAAATGCCATTCATCAAGGAAATTGAACGTTTACGTGGTCGAGAAACTCAACAGCTGTACCGAAGTGCGTACTTCAGTAGTTGCATGTTCTTTGCATTCGGTGCTGCACCATTACTGGTGGGTGTGATCACATTCACTTCATATGTGCTTAGTGGTGGCATTCTCGATCCTAACAAAGCTTTCGTTTCACTTTCATTGTTCAATATTATGCGTAAGTTTTTTGGTCATTTTTTGTTTTGTTTTAGGGATTCATTAATTTGATTTTTGTTTTGGTTTTGTTCAGGTGTACCAATGGGAATGTTGCCTATGTTACTATCACTTGGAGCTATGGTAAGTGAACACACCAACACAGTGATGATGATGATGGAGATTATTAGAAAGATGGTTACGCCATCTAGGGACAATCATTCACATTATTTGGTTTTCTACTAATTTTGTTATTCTCGTGTGTTTGTCATCATCAATGTAGAGTTTAGTGGCAGTAAAACGCATCAATCGTTATTTGAATTCGCCGGAAATTGATGACACAGCCATCACTAGCTTACCAAATCATGAACACGCCATCTCGATTCGTGATGCATCATTCACATGGAGTGAAGTGTCTACACCATTACTACGGAACATTTCGTTGAATGTTCCACATGGCAAGTTGATCGCTATTGTTGGTCATGTTGGTTCGGGTAAGAGTTCACTGTTGAGTGCTATACTCAGTGACATGGAGAAGATCAGTGGCAAAGTGAATGTGGATGGAAAGATTGCGTACGTTCCACAACAGGCGTGGATACAAAATGCTACTGTTCGTAAGAATATTACATTCACACGGTCGTTCGACGAGAGAAGATATCAGAAGATTATTCAATCGTGTTGTTTGGAACCGGATCTGCGCATACTGGCTGGTGGTGACTTAACGGAAGTAGGTGAACGTGGTATTAATCTGAGTGGTGGTCAGAAGCAGCGGATATCCATTTCACGTGCTGTGTACTCGAATGCAAACATCTTCTTGTTGGATGATCCACTCAGTGCTGTGGATGCACATGTTAGTAAACAATTGTTCGATAATGTGATCAGCAACAATGGATTACTGCGGAATAAGACTCGTGTTCTGGTCACACATCGTGTTTCGTGTCTACCCGAAGTGGATGAGATTATTGTGATGAAAGACTCACAAATCAGTGAACGTGGTACAATCAATGAATTGGTGGAGAAACAAGGTGCATTCGCTGAATTCATCACCGAGTACTTGGATCAATCGTGGCGTAATCGTACAGCTAGTAAGAATGGTGATGATGCTGATGAACCAAGTGATCGGCTAGATGAAGATCCAGAAATGTTGAAATCATTAGTGGAGAAAGTACGACCAATATTGGAACGAACTAAATCACGAACTGATTCTGTGTTGACTGGTGAAAGTTCATTGTTACAGAAGTCACAACGGTCAGATCGATCATTGGAACGAAGTAATGGTACAGTGGGTGCGTATCGACGACAACTATCGCGACAAGCACAACTAGCCAAAGCGACTGAAACTCAATTGAAAGATGGAAAGCTGATAGGAAAAGAGAATGCTGAAACTGGTTCAGTGAAATGGTCAGTGTATTTGAAGTACTTCCAGACTGTTGGTTTCTACATTTGCCTCGTCATTCTAGGTGGACTAGTAGTGGCCAACATCATGCAAGTACTAGGTTCATTGTGGTTAAGTGAATGGTCCAATGATGCACTGGATCCTGTTCTATCCGTGGATGAATCACAACGTAATCTACGAATTGCTGGTTACGCTGGTTTTGGTTCTGTGGAAATAGTCTTTTCACTGGTTTCAACACTAGCACTGAACATTGCGTGTATACGAGCAGCACGTGTGCTACACAATGAAATGCTTGAATCAGTTCTGTTTGCGCCCATGTCTTTCTTTGACACCACACCTATTGGCCGTATACTGAATCGATTCTCCAAAGATGTGGATGTTGCTGATTTCTCGTTGGTGTTCAATCTACGAATGATGTTCATGCAATTCTTCCGGACGCTGGTCGCTCTCATCATGATCAGTTTGGAGGCTGGCATTATATTGGCTGTATTGTTTCCGGTTCTGATATTCTACTATCTTATACAACGATTGTACATTGCTACATCCAGACAGCTGAAACGAATTGAATCCACTACTCGATCACCAATCTACAATCACTTCAGTGAAACAGTGCAAGGATCCACCACTATAAGAGCGTACGCTGTTTGTGACCGGTTCATCAGCGAGTGCAACAAACGAATTGATGTGAACAATTCGTGTTACTATGCTAGTTTCACTGCCACTAGATGGTTGTCGGTACGGCTGGAATTCTTTGGTTACTTCATTGTGTTCATGACTGCGTTGTTTGCTGCACTTAGTCGTGGTATCCTAAGTCCTGGTTTGGCTGGTTTGGCTATTAGTTATTCGTTGAACATCACTGGCACTATGGCCATGTTCATTCGTTGTGCTACTGATTTGGAGACAAACATTGTTTCCATTGAACGGTTGTTGGAGTACTCGGAGCTGAGTCCAGAAGCGAAGTACCACAAACCTGAGCAGCTGGATGGTTGGCCAACACAAGGTGAGGTTCGTTTTGAGAACTATAGTACTCGTTATCGTGATGGTATGTCATTGGTGTTACGTAATGTCACATTCACTATCAAACCGAAAGAGAAAGTGGGCATTGTTGGTCGTACTGGTGCTGGGAAATCATCGCTGACACTGGCCTTGTTCCGGTTGATTGAACCAGTGGATGGCAAAATCATCATTGATCATGTGGACATTTCTAAGTTAGGATTGTATGAACTTCGTTCGAAAATCACCATCATTCCACAAGATCCGGTTCTATTCACTGGATCGTTCCGATTGAATTTGGATCCATTCAATACGCGTACAGACAACGAGTTGTGGAGTGCACTGGAGCTGGCACATTTGAAAGATTTCGTTCTATCATTGAATGAAGGATTGAACTATAAAGTGGTGGAAGGTGGCGAGAATTTGAGCGTTGGTCAACGGCAACTACTGTGTTTGGCACGAGCAGTGTTGCGTAAAACTAAAGTTCTGGTGTTGGATGAAGCAACTGCTGGTAAGTTACTTGAATCCCAACAATGAAAAAATGTTAAACTTTTTAAATTTTTTATAAATTTTTTTGATTTTTTAGCCATCGATATGGAAACAGACGATTTGATACAGGACACCATCCGTAAAGAGTTTGCTGATTGTACCATCATCACGATAGCGCATCGATTGAACACTGTATTGGATTATGATAAAATACTAGTGCTGGACAATGGACAAGTGGTTGAATTCGATGCTCCACAAACACTGTTGAATGACAAACAATCTGTGTTCTATTCGATGGCCAGTGCTGCCAAAATTGTGTGAGCCACAAAATGTGTTCCATTTATCACATGCTTTTGTCATATGACACACTAACGCGTGCTCTTCTTTCTTTATTTCTTCTTTTATTTCTTATTTTTCCATTGACATTGAAAAGATCCAAAAACAACAAAAATGGAAAGTTTAATTACCGACAGACAGATGTGATTAATTGAATGTTGTTGTTTCACATTTTTAAAAATCTGTAAATTGATTACTTCAAATGCTTTTTTGTTTCACTTTTCGAGAAAATTTCATTCAATATTGTTTTAATCTACAACAAAAAATAAAGAACATGAAAAATTTTTATAGTGAATGAATGGACATTAATTGATGATGTTTTAAAAAAATGATGACGATGAGATGAGATCGTGGAGGAAGGGGGCAGACTATACGTGCAGTGCAGACAATGATGATGATGATGCAGTACAAGAACAAGCCACTATTGCACCTTGTCTCTTTATTATTTGTCAATTAATCACCTGATTACTTGTTTGTTGAAAGCAAGCAATCGAATGAAAACAGCGAAGTTGTAGAAAAAAAAGAAAATCAGAATGGAAAGAACTAGCCATTGAATGTGACATGATTATCTTCGGTCTAGTGTTTGGATGGGGACATACGAATGTGTTTCTACATCTACTTCTACCACTACTATCCTTGAACACACCATCCAGTGATCATCACACACACTGTCAACCAGTGTACACCACTGTGAACTGAAGTGAGAGAAAGTGAATTAGAAATTGAGACGAAAGAACAAGATTATAACAAAATCATATCATTAGACCATCATTAAAAGAGAAAATAAAAAACGATCAAAGTGGACACTTCTACTACTTTTTTCTTCTCTTCACTTTTTACTAACATTAGAAAAAATATCAGAAAAAAAGAAAGAAAAAATGGTGATCGATATGAGATGACAGGACAATGACGTGAAACAAGAAAAAACTGTTAGGAACACGGATGACCGAGTAAGACAATGACGACAAGAGAAGAGAGAAGAGAGAAAATGAAAAAACGCGAGTTTTAATAAGCAGGGAAAAACAAAAAGAGAAAAGAAATCAAGAACCGCGTTCATCATTACCCCTACATGGCGTGTGTGTTGGTGGTCATCTTATCCAATGAACATGTTTTCTATCCATCACACGAATCATGTATAAAATGCACTGAAATAACTTGGATGCTCGCACTACTTCATCCATTTGTGCGTGTGCTCTCTTTTCCTATTTCGTTTATTCTACACAACTCTTTTTCCTTTTCATACGATTACTGAATATGTGAATCGGAACACATTGTGAGTGTTTAATTGAATGAGTAACAAGACATCCAACACATCGTTCTATTGATCAACATCGATTGTGTGTGTGTTAAGGTAAGTGGCTGTTTTTTAATTTATTGGCATGATTATTGAATAAAAATCAATGACGGAAAAATCCTTTCAAGGTTGAAATAATCAGATGATCAAATAGGAAGAGAGTAAGGCAAAAAATGCACACAAAACTGTACAAACAAGATAGAGAAGCAACGTGACGTCCAGTGACGTAATAGCCCACGAGGATTGCCCCTTCTTGTCTCAATCCGAATGTGCTTGCAATGTGCTTGCAATGGCAGGATTCATTTTGGGCACATCGATGCCCAAATCATCCACATCACACTTGTCACTTCATCACTTGCTCGCTTTTTGTTTCTATTTCTTATCACTACCGCTTATCTTATGCAATTAATTATTAATGATGTTCATGAACTGTGAATAAAGAAAAAGCAACAAAATGTAAAAATTTAATAGATTGAAAAATGAGATGATAAGACGAAAGGGGCGGATGAGGGAGGGTTGAATGTCGTTATCCAATGAGGAAAAATAATGTGCAAGCAAGCAAGTGAATGTCCAAATTTATAAAATCGAAACCAAAAAAAAATGAAAAAGTGATTAAGTGTTGAATGGTGATTGAATATTTGTATGATGATGATTGTATGCAACTAGCTAATGTTGCACGCTAACACTACCAAACCTGTACTTTTCTTGTCTCGACCCTCTGCTGCTGCTGCTGCAGTTGGTTCATTCGTTTGATGGTGGATGACGTAAAGTACAAGCAGGGTTGCATTTCACTCCAAAACATCGACATACAAATACTGGCATGATCAGTTCAAACATGAGAACACTTCACTTGCACATTGCATCAGCCACTCCAATGCTTACGCTCTCACTGGAATGTAAACGATCAAGCAGCGAGAGAAAAGAGAAAAAAGAAAAAGAACCGAACAGCAAGTAGTCAAGTGGAAGCCGACAATTATTTTGAAGAAGAGTCAGAGAAAAAGAGAGAAAGAAAAATATTCAATAAAAAGATTGAACATAAATGCCGAAAAAGAACAGAACAGCCTGGGACAAAGACAACCAAAAAGAGAAAAACAGATAGAGAAGAAGAACGTACTTAAAGTCTAACCAAAATGAACTAGCCATTCAATGAACAACAAGTGTTTGAGCGAGTATAACGTGTATCACCAATCATTTTTAGTTGTGTACAATTTGGATAGTGAATTATTTTACAAACAGAAATTAGAAGAAAGAGAGTGAGTGAGAGTGAATTATCTGGTAGTGGTGGTGGTTTGAATGCACTTGGGTAAGTTTCGTTTGTTTGTTTCGGATGTTTAGCTTGTTTATTTGTTTGTTCGTTTGTTCATTTCATATTGATCAAGTGATCACAATCGACCTTCAGCACAACACGACAAATGAAAAAGAGAGAAAAAAATGACGGTTTGACTGTGAACACAACAGATAGCGGAAAGAAAGAAAGAAGACGAGGCAAGAGGCACGGACATTGATTAAGATCAAGTGATTTCTCTTTTCTTTCTTGTTTTCAAACAGCAAAATAATAATGATAAAAAAATCAATGTAGAGGAATGAACAGCAAAACAACAAGTACCTCAAAGTTTAGTGCCAAAATTGAAAGCAACAAACATTTTCTTTCTTTCTTTCTTTCTCTCTCTCATAATGCTTGTTCTTCAACTTTTCTTCTCAGTGATCATCGCTTCTACTTTCTAATCATCACTTTCATCTTGATCAAATACAAGCGAAAACCTAAAACAAGCAATCTTCACTTCCATACTCGAAAATGGACAAACAAAAATTGATTGAATTGACACAGAAGATGAACATCAACAGTGACAACCAGAAGCCTCGAGTGAATGGATTCAAACTGGGCATGGGTGGTTGCCCATTCTCTGGTGGTGGTGGTGCTGCCGGTAATGGTGGTAGTGCAAGTGATGCGCCAATTCTTCCAACAACCAATGGCGTGATCGATGACGCCAGTGAAAACAACAATCACGATTCGGGTGTACCCAAGCATAACGTGTACGATACATTTGCATTGAATGAAGATGCAGTCAGAGAGATTCCCAAAGGTGGCATGCTTTATGGTGATTATTTGCAAGTAAGTTAATTTCTCTCTATTTATTTATTTATTCTTTTGTTTCTCATTGAATTTGAATCTAACCTCTTGTGTAGATCGACAAACTTCTTAGTTGTCAGGCGCCAGTGACTCGTTTGCTTGGCAATGAAGTCCACGACGAGCACTTGTTCATCATCACTCATCAAGCGTATGAATTGTGGTTCAAACAATTGATTTTCGAAATTGATTCTGTTCGTGATGTAATGGGCCGAGCATTCAGTGTAAGTTTGAATTTTCGTTAGAAATAATGTTTAATTTTGAATTTTGAGTCGATGCTTCACATCTGTGACGCTAGATGGCGTTACTGATGCTAAAATAATAATTTATTTGTTTAATTTAAAACTGAATAGAATGAAAGCAATTTACTACTGATCACATCACGTTTGAATCGAGTAGTGTTAATTTTGAAGCTGCTAGTGGATCAAGTGACCATCTTGGAGACCATGACACCATTGGATTTTATGGAATTCCGTGAATACCTCTCACCAGCATCGGGTTTTCAATCGGTACAATTTCGTTTGTTGGAAAACAAATTGGGTGTTCGTAATGATCTTCGAACCAACTATGGTAAATCGTATTATTTGAAAATATTCGAAGACCCGAAAGTGATTGAAATCATTCGTCAATCGGAAGCAGATCAATCATTGTGCGAGCTGTTGGAGACATTTTTGGAGAACACACCCGGTTTGGAGGATGATCAATTCAATTTCTGGCAACGTTACCGCCAAACAGTGGACATGATGTTGGACGCTAGTGCACAGACAGCGGATGATGAAACCGACGAACTGAAACGTGACAATCTATTGGATGAAGTGAAACGTAAACGAGAAATGTTCATGTCCATTTTTGATGTGAACAAGCATAACGCATTGAAAATGCGTGGTGATCGTCGACTGTCGCATAAAGCGTTACAAGGAGCGTTGATGATTTCATTGTATCGTGATGAACCACGTTTCAGTCAACCGTTCCAAATTCTTTTGCTACTAATGGACATTGACTCGTTGATCACTAAATGGAGAAGTAAGTGATCAGTTTGTTCAATTTGTTTGATTTTATTAACTAACTGGTTTTCTTTCAATATTTTTTAGGCAATCACGTGGAGATGGTATTACGTATGATTGGCGCATACCAATTTGGCACTGGTGGATCATCTGGTTACCAGTACCTACGATCAACATTGAGCGATCGATACAAGATCTTTGTTGATTTGTTCAATTTGTCCAATTTCCTTATACCACGACATTCGATACCGCCACTAACTGATCGAATGAAGAAACGACTTTCTATTCTAGGACGTGATCGTCTTGGAGCTTGCCGTTGTGATTGTCGTTGTTCAACTTGTACCGGTTCGAAAGATTAGATCAGATTCATTCACTAAAATGTACACGGGTGGATAATAGCAATGTGACGCACAAATGCTGTTATTATTAGACCGTTTATTTGATACTTTGGTTTGCATATAACAGTGACGGGAATCACTTGAACATTACACAAAACATATTACAATACCCAGATACTTCACTACTATTTCAAGAATAAACTATGAAAATAAAAGTGTAAACCACGAGAATTCAATCTTAGAATTTGTTAAATTTTTAAAATTTTACAAAATCACAAAAATGGTAAGAGGTACACCTTAAGGTTCGTGAGATTTTCAAGATTTTTCAAAATTACAAAATAAAAAATAATTTTTAAAAAATTTTAATTTGTGTTTCTAAATTGACTAAAAGATGGCAGCACTGTTTTAAAAGTAAAAGTTTTTCTAGCTTTTTTGATTTGATCATTTTTAACACTAAAGCTATGCAATTTCATACAATGAAACATTTTTTGTTTGTTTATTTTTTACGAATTTTAAATTTGAAAATAGATCTGTGTCTGTATGTGTGTGTATGTGTTTATGAATGCGACTGCATGTAATAAATGGAAATTGAAAACTGAGAACAAACAACACAAAATATAAAGTTAATGTGTGTGAGTGCGTGTGATATCCTGGATGTTCGAAATAGAAAGCTGACAAAAAGTGAACAAAAAGAATGAAGTCATGAGGTAAAGACACACAAACAAGCAAACGCACTGGACAAGTAAAACATAAAAACGACTATTAGAAACAATATGATGATTTCAATTCAATTGGTCAAAAGTGTATTGAATAATGACAATTCCAGTAGTTATCAACTCAGACACTAGAGGGAACAAACTACGAGTTTGAATTCATACACTCGTTACATCAATTAAAAGAAAACGAGTATCAACAACATCAACAAAAAGCCGAATAATGGTAACAGACTTAGTCTAATATTCACACCCATTTCAATTACAAATACAATAAGAAAAACAAAGGGCATAAAGTTTGTGTAAGTGTGTGCGTGTAAAACATCCACTCTAAAAATTCTTTACAAACAATCAACAACAAAAAGCCAAAAAAATTACAAAAACAAAAGTTGACACGAAACTAAACGTTACCAGTTCAACCAAACAGTAAACATTATTTATACTCAAATACAAAAATAAAAATGACAAAAAACAAGAAAAAAAGAAAGTTGGTCCAAATCCTGAAAGTTGATGAAATGAAAGTTTCAAATGCAAGTGATAGCAAGATCCAATGAGACATCAATGAAATGAAGAAGAAAGAGTGTAAGTTGAAAACAAAAAACGAGAAGATATGCTCAAATGTATGTGAGAGAAAAAATGGTTGCAAGAGAAGAAAACAAGATAAAATGACAAAAAACAACAAAGAAATGAACGAATGATACGAAGTTCTATTCACATCCTTGGCCATTGGGTAATATGCATGCATCTGACAATTGTATGCGGTCCATTGTACAAATATCAACACGAGATAAAAATGAAGAGACAATGAGAGTGAATAAGTGAGTAAGAAAAAAGAACGAAGGCAAAATCGGCGCAAATCAGCAACATCAAACTCCTCATGCCATGGCGCCCACCATACTGTTGATACTGGCCGAACCAAGCATCGTACCACTCGACGGTAGTGTTAGGCCTGAGAGACCAGCGGCGGCCGCCGTTGCAGCCGCTGCACTCTGATGATGCGACGATTGTTGATGGTGGTGATGATGATGTGCAGCAACAGCGGCCGCGTGATTGGCCAGTGCATGATGTGCATGCGGATGATGAGCATGATGAGCTGGATGATGAGACATGGATGCTGGTGATGCAGCATTGGCTGCCGCCATGAACGGTGACCCCGCCATACTGATGGGCATATTCATGGACATGTTCATGTTCATGGACATATTCATATTCATGTTCATGTTGTTCACTGCGGCGGCTGCAGCACCAGCCTGGGCAGCATGATGCATGTAGTGGTTGACAGCACTCATGGCACTCATTGAATTCATCGAATTCACACCCGATCCAAATGAACCGAACTTGTTGTGATGATCATTGAATGGTTTGATGCAATCTGACATGGACAATCCACTCATCAGTGAACCGTGTCCATTGTGTCCGCCATTGTGACCACCACCACCGCCACCTAATCCATTACCACCTAGGCCATTCAAACCATGTAGTCCGTTACCACCACCACCACCGCTCATACTTTTCTTCTTTTTTCCTTTGGACGATAACTTTCGATTTCGTGTTTGTATTCCTTCTTTTTTCATTGTTAATGGTCGATTCACCTATGTAGAGATTGAAGAACAAACAAACAAAAAGAAACAATGATTAGATTAAGATGTGAACATTTGTCTTTTTTGTTGTTGTCAGGGGATGATTTCGTTAGATTGTGCAAAAACAGGCGGATGTTAATTATGTATTCAATTCTCAAATGCTCAACAGAACAAACAAAAAATGTTGGTGGAAATTAATTAGCAAAAGCAAGAATGTGTCGTGTCTGAATTCATTGAACATTTCACACAAAACTGAATAAGAGAGTGAGAAGGAAGAACGCTGTCGTTGTTTGTTTGTTTGTTTGTTGGTTGCATTCAGTTCACACCAGAGTGAAACACAAAGATAAAGAAAAAGTAGAATGAAAAGAAGCAAAAACAAAGAAACAAAACAAAAAAACAAAAGGCAACGCAGATTGTCTAGAATTAATTAGCGTTAACATCAATTTATTACCATCACTATGGAAAAGAAATGAAACAAGCTAAACAAACAAACTTATCAATAATTCAATGACACAAGAAACAAAAACACAAACAAACACTAGTACAAAACTGTCCGACCGAATCCAAATCTGACAGTGACAATGACGAACTTTTTGTGGCTAGTGTAAAGCAGGTAGGCAGGCAGACAAGCATGTAGGTGGGTAGGTAAAGAAGAGAAAAAAGAGAAGGAGAAAGACAAACAAATGACGGCCTAAACGATCACTGTTGAACATTCAACCGAACGTAACGAGAAATAAAACAAAAACAAACGAGAATGTGGCAATAAGAAGAAATGGACACAAATGATGGCAAGTAGGGAAATAGTGAACAAAAAGTGTGTGTGTAGAGAGAGAGAGAGAGAGAAAGAAAGAATCAACCATGCGGTTAACACAAACTGACGGCCGATTGTGTGTTGGCTGGGTGTTCGCGAACTCAGGTCACACACACTCACTCTGACCTTTGTGGCTGGTTTCTCATTGGTTACCTGCTGGCACCCAGTGATATACTAGTTCATGCTCGATTCACTAATACACACACACACGCTGAACCTATAAACACATTGGATACTTCCATCCGGTTCAAATTCTACACACACATAAAACACTTAGAAGCAAACTTAGTTTTATCTTATTTGTTTTTAGTTTCAATTTTTCCGAAATATTTTTTAAACAATCAAGTACTCGGATAATTGTGTTTCTGGAAATCTTCAAACAAAAATCTGTAGTGAATCCAAGAGCTTGTAGAAGATAAGAGAAACCAGACAAAAGATTGTGTCTTGTTCCTTTTCATTTTGATTGTGTGGAGTACACTCTCTTTTCTTAATTACTAACAATCACTAAGTGAAGCTTTTCTTCATTCTTCTATTCATCCAATGTAGTAAACTGACAAAAGAGTAAGGAAAATTCACAAAATAAAACAAAATCTAAAAAAATTAATTTTTTTAGATTTTAATTTTCTAAGATGTACTTGTATGAAACAGAAATCACTGTAAGTAATTAAGAGATTGAAATCATACCACTTCCCTCACACATTTTTGGTTGTGTTGTTTGAAATATCAAAAAAGAATGAAAAGAGATGAACATTGTTCTCTCGTGCACATGATTGAGATGAGAAAAAAACAAAAAAGAGAATTTCAAAAAAGAAATGAGAGATAAAGATTAAACTGGCAACGATTATCTGAATCACTGATGTCGGCAGCGTGTGTTCGTGTATGTGTGTGATGCCAGTGTCAATCAAGCACACACACACACACGCATGGATACAAAGAACAAGGTTGAAGTTTAATCAAATTAGAGCTAATCCAACCAATGATGGTGTGGTTTGGTGCTGTGCTTTTCCAATTACACTTGCCAAGCATCCCACTTGAGCACAGCGTACAAATTGCTGACGTTTTGACGTCTTACTTCCAACACACACACAAAAATAAAAAGAAGAAAAAGAATAACAACAAACAGCAACAGTCACCGAGCGTAAACAAGCAAACAACAACACAAATGTTTTTTCTAAATTCGAATACGAATACGATGTTGTTGTTGTTGTTGTTGTTGTTGGATGAATGAAGTGGAAGAATGTCTGTACCTCAAATGTGTTGGTCGGGGGAAATTGTGTTTGTCCGACTCTTGCTTTTCTCCTTCTTCTTCTTCTTCATCTTCTCCTTGCTCATCATTCAATTTCACTCCAAGCCGACACTAGCATTCGAACAAACACACACGCGAGCATCTTTCCGTTTGACACTATCAGTTGGATTCTATCAGTAAATGTGTACAAACATACTAATTCGTTTTTTTTTTTTTGGTAA
>CAXFZM010000337.1:0-73349 GCA_964007475.1 Hybos culiciformis
GTAGGTACCTACTACCTACCTATTATTTATATGAACCGAAAGATGGAAAATAAATAATCTCAACAAAATTATTGAAATCGCAAAATGGTACTTGGTACTTTTTAGGTTTTATTTATTTGTTGTAGGTATTATCTTAAATGTTTTTATGTATAGAAAATGTTAATTTTAAAGCTAGTTTAAACATTATTTTTAGCTGAAGGCTAGTTCTAAAAGGCCTATAACATTGCAATAGAGCGAATCAAATTATAAGTTCAGTTTTCTTTCTTATACCTACACAATCGCCAATAATATTTTTATCTACGTTTTTTTTTTAAACTTGTTTCTAGGTATATTTAATTGGATGTCACGGCGAACTGCACAAATTTAATTTCTTTATAATTTTTTAAATGTATTTTAAAAAGAAAATTTAATTACATATTTTTCTCGATAACTTATTTTCAAAATAATTTACCTTTGACTATTAAATAATTATATCTACTTCAAAATATATTTATAATTATTAAGTATTTTCTTTTACTAACTATCAAAAATCAAGCCATATAATGCAATTATTGACAGCTTCCCGCCTATTTTTAAATTTATTTTGTTTTTTTTATTACAACCCTGCTAGCTTTTGTTCACCAGTTTCATCAGTTACAACCACATACAAATCTATTTTTTAAGACTGTATTGGTTTTTTCTTAGAAAATTGTGTATGAATTTTACTATTTACTATAACGCACTAGGAAGTAGTTCATAATTACAAAAAAACTACTTCCTAAAAGAGACAGTAACAAAGAAAAAAAAATGTTTTTATTCGGCTATCTCGTTTTTATTTCTACTTATCGGAAGTAGTTTAAAAGTACTTTAAAAATAGTTTTAAAGTAGTTTAAAAGTAGTTTAAAACTACAGTAGGTACTAATGAATCACTCATAAAAAAAAAATCAAACGTGGATTGTTTTTTATTGGAAATTAATTAAACAAGATTAAAAACTTGGAATAATTCATTTAAAAAGTGGAAAATTGTTTTTTATCTGAATAAAATTAAATTAACTTAAAAAAATTATCATTATCAATATTAATTTACAGGTAAGATCTTTTATTTTTTTAAATTATTTCTTCATGCAAAAATTAAGGTTAGGTAGGAATTAGGAATAAATTTTCAAAGACATTTTTTTAGCAAGAAAAATAAAATTATAATTATTTTATTTTGAACAAGAAAAAAAAATATAATAATTCCCAATATACCACGAGTCAGTTATTTGTCTAGTTCATCGGAAATAAAAAACATCATTTGTTAACTAACTTAGTATACTAATGATATGAACACGTTAGCCACAAGGATATATAAAAAGTACGACATGGATCGTATATAGGTGACAAATAACTGACATTGCCCATACATCAAGTGCCTTCGAGCTAGTTATTTGTAACCGTAAATTACGACTGAACGTTAGGTATACGACAAGCATTAAGGTAAAGAATATAGCTGACGTAGCCGTTAGTTATGAAACTAACATATAAGTCAGAATTAAAACTGTCTCCAGGATCAGTTATCAGGCTGACTACTAAGCTAGTTGTAAATCTTACTTAAATGTCACTTATATGACGGACATCGAAGGACAATTCTATGACTGCCGTCGATGTTAATTGTAAAACATACTTTAATGTAAGCTGACCATTTTTGTCCTCCTAAGGAGGACCTATTCAGAATATTTTTAGTTTTTCGCAAATATTTCGAAAACGGTGCGTTTTTTACCCATTCATATTTTCGAGATATTTGCGAAAAACTAAAAATATTCTGAATAGGCCCTCCTTTTAGGAGGACAAAAATGGTGAGCTTACATTAAAGTATATTTTACAATTAACATTAACATCAATTAACAAAATGTCAGCTCATTTAATGGTAACTTTGCTAAAGTAAAAAAAACTGTTGTAACCAAAATGGCAAAAATAAGAATCAGATATAGTTAATGTTGAATTACTATTTATTATTTAACATGAAAATAATACAAATTAACATAAATTCTCTAAAAAAAAAACAAAACATAAATTTTCAAAAACGAAAGATTTTAGTAATTAATATTAAAATTATCGAATGAATCTATTTTGCGGAAAATACATTTCTTATGTACTTTATATGATTATTATTTAACATAAAATGATAAAAATTGCACAAAGAAGAAATTAATAAAATATTAAAATTAAAAATAATCAATTTAACTTACATTATTATTATTAATATTCTGCTTCGACGTTAATTAAAGAAAATATTGAATTAAATTGAAACGTTCTTCCCAACTTAAATCCGTATTATTTAGCTCAAATTTCCCCTGATTTATAGCAACTGTTTTATTTGATTGCTCTGTTGCTGTCAAATTGGGAGCATTCAATAAATTTTGCTGATGATTTACTGATGCTACAATATTATTGTTTTGTTGTTGCTGTTGTTGATATCTCTCTTCAACTAATATATTTCCTGATGTCGTTGGTTGTACAACACCAATAGTTGTATTCAAATTATTATTTGGAGTTGAATGTAAAATATTGGTTGCTAAATTTCTTATATTATCGTGATGATGTTGTTATGTTATCGAAATCAAATTATTTGTACCTATAATACCTACAAAGAAAATAATTATAAAATTTGAATTAAAATTTTTTTTTTTTAGGTAATATAGGTAATCGTATAGTTCAATCTAAAATTTAAGGGAGTGGCTACAGTTACGGTAACCGTAACTTATTTTTTTTTTTAACAGTTACGGTTAACGTAAGTTATTTTTTTTTTTTAAAGTTACGGCAACCGTAACTTTTAGGCAATGCTTAAAGTTACGGCAATTTTTTTTTTGTCAAAAAAAAAAAAAAAAAATTTAATTTCATCGTCATACAAAAAATGCAAGAATAGTAAAACCTTACATCGTTATACAAAAATAGTTTTAAAAGCGCGAAGCGCCAAAGCAAAATAAAAAAAAAAGAAGCCCTAGGGGGTTTGGGGGAGGCGGCTGCCGTCCCCCATTCAGCATAACAACTTTTTATTTAAAAAAAAAGTCATAATGCTCAAAAAAAAACTTTGCCGTAATCACTAAACAAAAAAAAAAAGTTACGGTTACCGTAACTGTAGCCACTCCCTTTGAATAAACAATTTTCGTCAAAATCAATCCATACAGGTTGCGTAATACGTGTTTTTTTTTTTTTTTTTTTTTTTTTTAAATAAAATTTAAATACTATACTATTTGTAATTAAACATAAAATATTCATAGAGAAGATCAATTATTAAAATTAAATATTTAAAATTATTTATTTGATCAAATTGCCTTAAAATAATTTTTTCTTTTACTAAACTAATAGTGGAAATATATTAATTATTAAAGAAATAATATAGCTCTGAAAATTAATATGCACTCTGCAATTTAAGAAATGTTTAATTATTTTTTGACTAATTATTGTCACAAAAAAAATCTGCAATCAATTCAGCGTTAAAATACTCAATCTCTGCTATAAAAGACATGAATCTATCAGATTTGATAGAAATAAGAAACCTGAAAGTTATTTTAAAGTATATTGAGCAAAAGTTCAGTAATTTGAATGTAATTTGAATGAATGTTAACTTTATCAAAAATTAAATAACAAGAAATTATAAATAAAACCATATTGATTTCAATTATTAAATGAATTTTAATAGTGCAAATATGTACTTGAACTATTATGTACCACTATTTCATCGGATATTATATTTTAATGATGAGAGTGAGTTAAAAGCACCACAAATTACTGAAAAATTGGATAGAATTTTAAACAGGTTCCAAAGCTAAAATGATTAGGTTATAGAAGATTATATAGATTTTTTGATTGCAGCAAAAAAATTATTGCAGTTACTTTATTTCTATAAACTATAAACAGGAGCAAATGAAAATTATTCAAAATTTGCAAATCTAATATTAAAATTTTTGTTTTTCAAAAAAAGGAGCATTTTAAATCCTGAGACTTTGAGTCTATTCCAGCAACAAAATTTGTATACAAATTTTTATTACTTGTGTGAGTTAAAATTCTCGCCTCAAAATATATGATATAACACATTTAAAAATTATGTTTCAAAATTGTGTATTATATTAAAAATATATTAAAAACGGAATTAAAATTTTTTATATATCCGAAATTCTGAAAAGGGTGCTTTTTAAGTTGTTATAGAACTTTTGTATTCTGTGTTAAATATTGTATTGTAGATAGATTTTAGTACGTGTAATTTTTTTTGCTAATTACCTACCTACTTATTAAATAATAATGTTTAGAAAACTTACGGATGATTCAAAATTGCGGAAGAAGACGGTCTGACATTTGGATCCGGATGAGTCATTATTTTTATTCAATCATTAAATTCACTACTCAATAATGGTACATTTGGAACTTTTCCTTGGCGTAGATCATGCCATTCTGCGCCATTTTTTGGAAGTGGTCCTCCACCCGCCGCCTATGATAAATAAAAAATTATTTATTGAGAAATATATAAAAATAAAAATTGAGGCAAATTTATCTCTAAAAGTCTGCAATTCAATCAAGCTCTAATATCTAATTAGAATGGCTCTTATTTGCTTCTTTATTTAAAAATAGGAGTTATATTATAATGCGGAAATTTCAATCTTCTAATGAAAATTTTCCCATTTTAAGAATTTTAATTTCAAACTTCGAAATAATTGGGATAATTTCTATAATAAAAAATTAATTTAAAAAAATTGTAAATTAATTGTTTATTTACTTTTTAAAATTAGTTGTTGCATTTTGTTTGTACAACATATCTAAATCATCTAAACGCATAATTCCATTTTTCACAAATGGATTAATTTCTCTTATTGTAATAATATGTGCCAACATATCACACAACCTTTGCGGATCAAGAAAATAAAAATTTTTTAATGAGGAGTCATCATAATGAAGAATTACACCATTATCGTGTAATAACATAACTGCTTGATTAAATTCAGACCAATCCCTGAAATACCAAAATATTAAAGTTACATTGATTGACAATTTAATATAAATTCTATTTAATTTACCGAAACGATTTATGATCATTTAAGTTCATATATTCAGTGATTAATTTTTTAAAAGTATCTGTATCTACAACTGGATCGACATCAGAAATCCGCATATGAGAAACTATGTTAGCTATAACATCTTCTAAAGCTATATAACTAGCTGGTACTTTTTGTAATAATAATGGTTGCTTGGAAGATGAAGATCGCATTGAAAACGCGGTATCGTATATTAAATCAGAGAGAATTCGAATGTTGAAAAATGATCTTAAATATAAATTATAAAATTGTATCTTTGTTACAATATTCCATCTTCTAAAGAATTTATAATAGGTATGTGTTTAGGTAATACAAATAAATTTTTACAATTTTTTAACCAAATTAGCATAAAAAGTACATTATTTGTCAATTGAATAGATTCGTTACAATTTCATATTTCATTCAATGTGCTTATAGTTTTCTTAAGTTTACCAACTTTTTTTTACTAATT
Source organism: Hybos culiciformis (assembly GCA_964007475.1). Lineage (NCBI taxonomy): Eukaryota > Metazoa > Arthropoda > Insecta > Diptera > Hybotidae > Hybos > Hybos culiciformis. The sequence continues at coordinate 5,500 of CAXFZM010000337.1, forward strand.
AAAAAAAGTTGGTAAAAGATTCCTTTAAATGAGAGAAATATAAAACTTAAGAAAACTATCAAAATGTTGAAAAAAAAGTATGAAAATATGTCGAACCTATTCAAATGACGACGATACCTATTATAAAATTGATATTTTCAGCTAATTTTTTTAATAAAATAAATCTTAATAAGTTAATAAGTTTGAACAATCTTTAAAAATCATTTACCTGCAACTTATTTGAATAGTGTCTACAACTTTAGGTAAACCAATTTTTTCAGCATCTGGAACAGAAATAAACCGTTCCTTTATAATTCTCTGCAACTCTTCCGCATATTCAGATGCAAAATTTTCTCCCACAGTGTCGTAATGTGTGCCAACAATAATAACGTGTGAGTTTGGTGCTCTTGTCTAGAATATTAAAAAAAAACTATACATTGATACTTAATACCTAATGAGACAAATAAAATTTAATTAGGATCATCATTTTTTTTTTGTGATGATAGTTTTTTACTTTCAGACAGTGCCCAGTTGGTATAACCCATAATTGCAATCTTTTCAGGAAATGAGAATGAATATTTCGACTGAACTTTTGATAATTACATTTATTTACACAGAGATTTTAGTGCTTAATTTTAATTTCTAAAAATAATAACCTGTATATTTCCCAACCACAACAATACTTCGCTTAAACCCTTTAATCCGTCAGTTATCTTCCATAACACTAAATACAAGCTTCTTTTCGACAAAAAATATTGATGAGTTGCATAATATCTGTAAAGAAATATTTATATTGTAATAAAAAATAAATAAAAAGGATTAATTTGACTTAATACTCTTTTTGTCCTCCGAAATCCCATGTTCGAAACACAACTGGTCCATAGTATGGAGAGATTCTTCTTCTTTTATCACAAACCCAGGTTCCAATATCAACTCCTAAAATTAAATATAAGATATTTTAAATTATACAGAACATTCCGTTACAAAAAAAAACTTGAAAAATATTTACAAATTAAAAAACTTGTGTACTCACCAACAGTTGAAATATTGTAGTTATTTTTTTTATTTGAACTAGTTGAATTTTTTTTACTCATGCGCGTTGACCAATTATCAGGGGGTTTTGATTTTTGAGCATCTTCTTTACGTAATAATTCTAGAAGAGTTGTCTTTCCAATTCCTTAAAGTGCAAAATTTTGTTTATGTTTATTTATTTTTCGACGTATTTTTTCGACAAAAACAGGCAGTAACAAAATAAGTATAAATCGAACGGACATTAAGTCCTTCATTTCAAAACAATTATCGAAGTTGAGTCAAAAATTCCGCATAAATAATTGTTGAATTATTTTGAATTAGTTTTCATAATATGCAGAGAAGAGTATGTATGATAATTATAAGTTCAGAATGGGCTAGAGAATTTTTTTAAAATAGGTAATACATAAAATTAAAATAAATTCTAGATCTAAATTGCGTTTGCGTAATAGACTATTTACATACTAAAAACAACACAAAATTAAAAAAAAATAAAACTTACAACTCATATTTTAAATAATGAATATACCTTGTACTCCGACTACCATTAATTTCATTCGTGCATACGGCTGAGCATCTATCACAAAAAAAATATAATTATTTGAAATTTATTTTAAAATAAATCAATTTTACACAACTATTTTCTAGAATAATAGAACTCCATAATTCTCACAAAAAATAATATGTAATTGTGAAAAAATCAAAAAATAGATAAATCTATATAAATTATTTTTATTTTTTGGTAAAATTATGAAATACTAAATGAAGGAACTGGCACTTTAAAACTTTTCAATTAAATTATTTTTCACCTTCATAAATAGATTTCAAATAACCAATTATGTCCATTGTTTTGTATTTTTTACTCTCAACCATTGTTTTCCACGGATCTTGCAATGAACAACCTCTCATATTTAGATTCCACAATCTGTTCAATAATCCCAAATGTTTTGGCAAATCCGTTATATCTATATTCCCACTTATGTTGAGGACACTAAGACTAGTTAATTCACTTATTGACGAAGGAATATCCTAAAAAAAAAACAAAATGTTTATCCCTTGAATTATTAGTTTTGTTATTTTACTCATAGCACCATCAAATCGATGTGTTTCGAAGTAAGTGTTTTGTGTTTTGTGTTCTCGAAGTGAATGTAGAAGTGTAATGAGTTTTTGGTATTGTTTTGTATCTGCGTACGATTGTTTATAAATTGATTTCCCTTTTATCTAGTTAAAATTAAAAATTGTTAACTTGAGGCAATTATTGCTAATATCTAGCATTGATAAATTAGGAAAAACCAATTTAGATTTTGTCAATCCTATAACATTCCAATCGACATCGGCTTCTTCAAATGTTGTTACGTCGTCCGTTGATAATTGGATTCTAGTAAGCAAATTATCAGCCACAATAAGAGTTTTCAGAGCTTCAAATCTGAAAAGTACGAGCCCAATAAAAATTTTTCCGTTTCTATAGTTACTTCAATTTACCTCAAGTGTTTCCTGTGATGACAAACATTTTTAAGAATTGTTTTCCTTAAAGAATTGCAACTGTTTTCCAAAGATTCTTCAATTTGACCTTCGGAATTTTCAGAATCACTAACTATATCTGAACTATAACATTGCAAATATGGATCTAGATCAGTAATTCTTGGTAAACTTGGCCAACAAGTAATTTCATTATGTGATAAATCTAGCTGCCTTAAAGTCGCTGGATAACTTGTAACATGTCCCATTGATCTTTTATTAAGAAAAGATGGTTTTAAGATAATTTCTTATTAAAATACTACATTTCCAGTATACCTTAGACTATTGTATGACATATTGAGTCTTGTTAGATTAACAGCAAGACATGGCAAACAACTTGGGACTGCTGTGAATAAATTATTGGCAATGTTTAAACTAGATAATTGTGAAACATCTAAGCTTTTCCTATTACTATTCCATTTTATATCATTTTCTACTGTTTCTAGAGCACTAGACCACATATTACGATGAATTACTTCATAGATGCTAAAATAATAATGAAAAACAATGAGATTTGTTAACTAAATTGATTTCTAGAAAAAATAACCTTATGTTTTTAGATTTATCCCATATAGTCTGAGTTGAATCCATTCTTTTAATTGGCGTATCTGGTTTTCTTCTGCATTTTTGAGATATCTGACAATAAAAATTATATGCACATGTCATAAAATAGAAATACAACAATTTTACAAAATATTGTTTTATCTTAGCAACTGGTAAATCTTTCAACAGATTGAATGCCAAATTTAACTCTTTCAATTTAGGTGCTTTCCACATTTCTAATGGTAATTGTTGTAATTTGTTATTAGAAATGTCCAATGTAATTAAATTCGGAATTTCAAAAACTTGGGCAGAAACTTGAATTAAATTGTTATCTTGAAGAAAAAGCTCTTCTGAAACTGGACAATTGTATTTTTTGTCAGAAGATAATGGCAATTGTTCCAATTTATTTTCCGTAAAAAAAAAATTAAATAAAATATAAATAAAATAAAATAAACTTACCTTTTTTTTATTTTTTATTTATTTTATTTTATTGTTATTTAAATTTTTTCCATCACGTGTTTGTTTTTCAAAATATAATGAAATTATAAATGTCAACTTATCAACAAAGTCAACAAAGCAACAAATAATTGACGCTGTTGTCAGCTTTACGTAAACTGGCGCTTATGTACGCCTTGCAATTTCCTTTGATTTAGCAACAAATAATAAGCAATTTATAATAGTTATTTGTACAAAAATAACTCACGCTGCTGTCAGCTTTACGTAAACTGACATTTATGTACAACCAGTAACTGTTTGAAGAGAAAGATTACCGTAATAAGTCGCTTACACTCAAAAATAAGATAGACTGCAAGGTCAAATATTTGTTTCGACTTAGAACATAGTTCAATATCCGACACAAAAGTCGGTAATTTAAATTGGTCTTTTCAGCTGACCTTAAAACTGGCGGCCGGGACAAACTCCTGTTTATTGGTGTTCAGGTCAGTTTCAAAACTAACAAACAAGTCGGAGGCATATTTTAAGCCGGTGTGCCAAAAATATGTTAACTATGAGTGAACTTGTAGGCCGGTTCAGTAATCGACGCCCATGCCAGTACAAATACTTGACATTTCTTTGCGAACTGGCGCGATGGTATATTGGGATAATATTTACAATTGCAGTACATTGATATTCTACTTTCAAAATTTTTATTTTATTTTTTTTATTTTAAGAGTTCTTTTTATCAAAAAAAAATTATTTTTTAAACGCATCCTTTGATATTATTATATTATTTGACATCATAATGGTATCAAATTATTTGAGCACACCAGAATTTGTAATCTATTGCTTCATTTTTCGATTGATTTCGGATTATGTCATTTTACTTTGTAAAAAATCTTATTCTGATATTCATTAATAACATTCTGCAATAATGGTATCAACATTCTGAAATTAATAATTTTCGTCAAATGGAAGAATTTTAAATATATTTTGTGCGAACCTAAAAGTTTCACTTAATAGTTCTGCTATCTTGTTCACAAGTAATTTATTACTTATATTTTAAGCGAAAGACCTAAATGCAGTTTTTATTTCAAATTAAAGAAAATAAAAACTTTAAATTCCAGTTTGTTAATATAATTTAATTTTTTTTACGTCTTTTATCTGATTGTCATACTGATCTTTATTTTTTTTTTTTACTTTATTAAAGTAAAAACATAAATCAAGGGATTAAATAGCACTCGTTTTTTTTCTGATTAACTTTTAATTTCATTCTTGGATTTCTTAATGTAAGCCAAATTGTTTGTATGTATATAAGCTAATATAATAAGTATAATATGGGAGAACATTAAGAGGAGCATGTAGGAATGTTTTTTTTTTTTAATTTTATTCAAAATGTTACCGTGAAGTTTAAAATTTTTTTTTTATTTTAATTCTCAACAGTGCATATAATAATAATTTTATATGATAAAATATGCCTAGTTAGCAATTCTAAATTTTAAATACAAATTACCTTTTTTTTTGTTTTGTATGAAATTGTTGTTGGAAATGCAATAATTTTAACCATATAAAAGAGGTGCATTTTCGAAAACAATTTCACATCAATTTTTATTGTCTCACGATAAAAAAAAAAAGGTAAATAAGTATATATGCCCTTGTAATTTTTTTTTCCCTTTAGGTGCTGGAGTTCTTATCCGAAGCCAAGTAGATTTTATCCACTCGGCCTAGGATGACAACTCCAGCCATGGTTGATATTAGAATGGAGCGTTCCAACGCCAGTTCTAATATTCAACCCAAAGCCCCCGATCTTGGTGGAGGATTCTTGGGTCTATCCAAGAATCCGAAGCCAAGACGATACCGGTCACCACATGGATACTCCTACGGGAGTACCCATACTACGTTGTGGTATTATGACTGGTTCCCCTGCCACTATCAATGAATTCAGAATCACTGAGAAATCATGATTTTGTGTCCATTGATGGTGACAGAGGAACACAGTCATAAGTGGACGGACTCATTGGTCGTTCATTATCCCAACCAAAACGCGCGGTACCCGGTTGGGATAGGATCGAAGTACAACTGACCAATGAAGCTCCAGCCGATCGGTCAGGAGATGTCACTTGACATCTTCTGCACTTCAATTTCCCTAACTTTCAATTTCCAATACTAACAAAGTTAGCCTACGGAATACAAGTCATACGGTAGGGATAAATTTTTTTTTGGAGAGATCCCAAGAAATCCCAAGATTTTTGAATACTTTTTATTTTAACAAAAAAAAATTAATAAAAATAAAAAAATAAAAAAAATCAATGTCTTCAAAAGTTTTGGTGAAGTAAAAACTTTTCACCTTGTAAATCACAATTAAAAATATATGTAAATGAAAAAAAAAAAAAAAAACTGACCGACCATAATAAAATTTTTTAAGTTCACTAAACCTCCTTACATAACTGAAGCTATAGCTTCAACAACAAAAAAAAAAGTTTTTGATTGTCATACGACATAACGTAAGATTTTTTTTAAATTATAATACATTTCGATAAATTTATAAATGTTTATAAATCTTATATTTATAAATCTTCATACCCTTTAGTACTACTTTAAAAAAATTTTTTTTAAATAAAAGATTCGAAGCGAAATTTTCTTCAAGAAAAAAATTAAATTCGAAATGAAATTGGAAACAAATTTTATAAAATTAAATTAAATTTTCTTTTTCTTTTCCTACTTAACTTTTAATGAACGTTTTTAAAGACGCGGAACACAATTATGTGTATATTTTTTTCGCGGAACACCGGTTATGAATCACTGTTTTAATGAAAAACATTTTCACCCTATGTAGTTTTTACTCACCTATATTAATGAACTTTTTTTCTCAATAAAAAAGAAAAATTAACACAAAACATACTTAATAATAAATTAAAACTAAATAAAAATTATATTTAATTTTTTTTAATATTATGCCCAATATTAATTTTTTTAAATAATTTTGCCTATACCTTAATACATTTTCTAACAGGGAAATTGACTTGTATTTTGTATAGCTAAGCTACATTTCTATATTTTTATATTTCTAATATTTTCTTTAAAATTAAATAATTTATCTAATTAAAATTTTCTATTTTTATTTATCATATCAATTTTTATTGTCTTACGATAAAAAAAAAAAAAAAAAATATCAATTTTTATTGTCTTACGATAAAAAAAAAAAAAGATATCAATTTTTATTGTCTTACGATAAAAAAAAAAGCCATCCAAACAAAATTATGAAGTTCATATAAATAAACCATGAAAATTTCATACTGTGTGATGCATACCCTTTTTTTTTAATGCAACAAAAAAAAAAACAAACTCAGCTTACAACAGCACCTCCACTTTAAGCTACAATCATATCAAAACAACAAACAATAACCTGCACATTTTTTTATTGAATGAAATCTGCACATAATTTAAATATGCAATATGTATTGTATATATGTAAGAAATAATTATGTTTAATAAAAACAAAAAACTACAAATAATATACATACAAAAAAAAAAAATTGAATTAAGTCAGTAAATAATATATTGCTTTGAATTAATCATAAAACAAAATATGTACTGATTAAACATTGTTGTAAAATAAAAGCGATGAAATAAAGCAAAAGAAAATTTTGAGACGTTATTAAAATATTAATGAGTTATGTAATAAATTTTATACCTATATAAAAAAAAAAATGATATCAAATTATTGTTTCATGCGGCATAAGCAGCCAAATTAAAGTAGTTTAGTTTAGAATAAAATTGTCGTAGGTATATTTAAGTTTCTTTTTTTGTCAATAAAATTTAAATTTTAACATGAAATGTCTTTGACTTAATTTATTATTTTCATAGGTCCTAGGTAAAAGAAATGCAAGCGTAAGATCCAGCTATAGGTGGCCATAGCTGCGAGCTGAGGATTTTAGTCATTTAGATTTAAGTTTTTTTTTATTTTGAATTGGTTGGGGTTTTTGAAATATATCTTTTTTTATACCTCCTTTTACCTTCTATCTTAAAAAGACATCCTATAAATATTGTTATGAACCCTCTGGTGTTCACTGTCGCGTACCCACCCAACGACGAGCTTAGACCCGGCCTGAGAACAGGATGTCCTAGACAGTGGAATCGGCACCAGCTTAAAATTTTGAAAGTAGAGCACCTTCTTTTGCCTCTACTTTCACCACTTTCCTTTCTTTATCATAATTTTTATGATAAATTTCTCAGAGTTCATCTTGAACTCAGAATTTTTGTGCTTATACACACCCCCCCGTTTTTCAACCTTAATTTAATTCATAACAAATGGCGCCCAACGTGGTGCTAGAAATTTGTTATCCTCAATTCAAACAAATCCTAATTTAATTCATAACAAAAAGCCTATTTATTTATTTAGTCCATATTAAAGTCAAATTTTGAAACTATTTTTCTTTCAAAACCCTCCGACAGTACATTCAATTCGAGCATAATATTATAAAGAAAACTAAATCAAAAGGCTAAACAAATAAATTCTAAGATTTTCTTATCAGAACAAATATTATCTACGAATATTAATTAAGAAAACTATCGAAGCTATTTTTTAAATAAAACATTGGTTTTTTTTAACTTTTAATTAACTTCGAAGGATGTCTGTCTGAGAAAAATCTAATTGATTTTTCGACCATTTCCCGGTATCCGATCTTGCTGAAATTTTGTACATATCTTCGGTTTCGAAGACAATACAATAATCTACATTAATTTTAATTTAATAGTTTTTTTTTTATCTGAAAATTAACTTTATATATATAAATATAATCTACAAATTGATTTAAACTATTATTAATTTTTTTTTGTTATTATAATTATTATAAGAATAAATTCATTTTGTCTATTAAAAAAAAAAAAAAATCAAATATTGCGGGTACCACAAAATCGCGAATTACACGGAAAAAAATATTTGGTGTGAGATCAAGAGACCCTATTTCTGAATTTCACATTTTCTTAAATTTTTTGTTTTAACGCAAAATTTTCTATATTTCACTCAAATTTACTGAATTTTCCCTATTATTTCCTGTATTTAACAAAAACAAAAAAGATAAATAACACTTATTTCACTGATTTTCACACATTTCACTGATTTTCACACATTTCACTGATTTTCACACAAGTGCTTTGTAGGTTCTAAAATAATCCAATTATTTTCTTTTTGTCCAATTTTTCTTAAATTCAGATAATTTTTTTTTCCGTGTAGATATTTCTTTACAAAATCACCCACATCTGTATGTACCAAATCAAAGGTTAGGACGAATACAAAAAGCAGTGTGGCGTGATAAAAAATCCAATATGACGGTAGAGAAAATTCTTCATATTATAGAATACAAACCCCTCGACATGGATATCAAATGAGTCGTATTTTGTATGGAAATTATAATTTTGAGAAAGGTAATTTGTGAGGGTAGAATAGAATAAACCGTCTCTCTAACGTGACTAATGTAATGATATTATCATTACCAAAATTAAAATAAAACTAAATTGATAAAATTATTAAAATCTTGTTGAACCCTAAAATAATATAGAATTAAGATTACGGTAAATTATAATAAATTTGATTGGGTGACCAATCACTAATTAATAAATAATAAAAATAATAATTTGGTATGAATCTGATATTAGTAAATAATATTGTATATAAAAATTTATTATCATGTAGATAAATTGTATATAGAATTTAAGAATTTTAGTATATAAGATTTTGTATAAATATGATAAGTTTTTAGAATAAAATCCAGATTGAAATTTGATCTCAAATAGATATCTCACTTTTATTAAACGGCTTCCCTGAGCTATACAATACAGGTAAGATAGCTTTCCGAGCAATATAATACGGATAACAAGGCTTGGTAAGCCTATCAAATATACCAAGCTGTTCCAAGCTAAAAATGGAATATCCGGCTCTTAAGCCAAAACGGAAGCGCGTCCCGCTCTAATAGGACATACGGCTGAATACAGCCTAGACATAGGATCTCTATAATGACATGCTTGTGGTCATTATAGATTAGGGAACACATAGGCCTTAGATGTCTTGGACAGCACAGATGTCCATCCCAAGATCCATCATAAGATAAATAACCATAAAGAAGAAAGACAATAGAAACTTTCCAATTAAATAAAAACAAATTTCTTCCTTTACATGGCGATCCTGCAAACCGCAAATTATATAATACAGAACCAAAATAACCATAAATTTTAAAAGATGGAACAAAATGTTCAACAAAAATTTTAACCGCATAGAGAACACAAAAAATAAAAATTAAAAATTTTTTAAAATACGATATATTGTCAAAAATAAATATTTTTTTTTCTATGAAATTATAAAAAAAAAAAGAAATGTATATTAAAAATAAAAGAAATTCACAAGAAAATAATTATATATAAATATGAAATTTTACAAAAAAAAAAAAAATTATATAAATGAAATTCACAAGAGATAATTATATATATAAATATTAAATTTTACAAAAAAAAAATGTATATTTTTTTTTACTATATTATTATAAAAATAACAAATTTTTACAAAATAATTAGGTTATATAAATTTTACATGAAATATATAAATAAATTTTTAAATCAAAAAATTTTCAAAAAATTATAAGAATGTTACTTAAGAACACCCTAAAAAATTTTAGAATTAACACAAATATAAAATTATATTACGAACATCCTATTAAATTTTTTTTCAATAGACAAAAAAAAAAAAAAAAAAAAAAAAACACTTGTCTATCAAATTCTTTTAACAAAAAAAAAAACTTTCTTCTTAAATACAAAAAGAAATTACTCATTATCTATCCATTATAAAAATTTTTAAATGATACGTCACAATAATATGACACATCAAATATTTTCACTTAGACAAAATTATTTAATATTACGATTGATTTGAAATTGCATATCCCTAAGAATAGTTTACACACAAAAAATTTTTTTCTCTGAGATCAGGAAACAAACATCACTGATCAAAATCAAATTTAAATGCCCACATTTATATCCAAATGTATAAGTTAATCATCATTATCCAATAAAATTCATAATTGATACTGGAACAGATAAGTCTGTCACCAATGAACTATTTACGAAATTTATTGAAAATAAGAATGAATAATTTAGGATATTGGCAATAAGAGTCATTAGGCACTCTTTTATTATTGTATAAATTCCCAATTGATGAAATTTCCAATTGACGGAATATTTAGGCCGAGATTTCTAATAGATGAAATTCTCCGCATTAATTAGTTTTGAGATTAATGATTAATTCAAACTAAATCAGTCGACTAGAGATATTAGCACTGAATTATATGTCCATGAGACACTTGTCCTGAGTAAATAGATAACTCTAGGAATAGTTATATAATTGATATACCAGAGATATAATACACAAATTAAACAAAAAAAAAAAAAAAAAAAAAAAAGGGAACATTCATTAAAAGAACAATTATAAAAATAAAATAAAAATAATAAGATTCAATTACAAAAAAAAAAGTTTCAATCGTAACATTAATCATTGTCTGTAACAAACACCACAAATTCAAATTCAAAAAATAACATTAACATTAATTATTATTTGTAACAAACACCACAAATTCAAATTCAAAAAATAACATTAACATTAATTATTATTTGTAACAAACACCACAAATTCAAATTCAAAAAAAAAAATTTTAAAAATATAAAAATTTTCTTATTTCCTAAAAAATCATAAAATTTTTTTTCTAAAAGGGAAAGGATGTAATGATATTATCATTACCAAAATTAAAATAAAACTAAATTGATAAAATTATTAAAATCTTGTTGAACCCTAAAATAATATAGAATTAAGATTACGGTAAATTATAATAAATTTGATTGGGTGACCAATCACTAATTAATAAATAATAAAAATAATAATTTGGTATGAATCTGATATTAGTAAATAATATTGTATATAAAAATTTATTATCATGTAGATAAATTGTATATAGAATTTAAGAATTTTAGTATATAAGATTTTGTATAAATATGATAAGTTTTTAGAATAAAATCCAGATTGAAATTTGATCTCAAATAGATATCTCACTTTTATTAAACGGCTTCCCTGAGCTATACAATACAGGTAAGATAGCTTTCCGAGCAATATAATACGGATAACAAGGCTTGGTAAGCCTATCAAATATACCAAGCTGTTCCAAGCTAAAAATGGAATATCCGGCTCTTAAGCCAAAACGGAAGCGCGTCCCGCTCTAATAGGACATACGGCTGAATACAGCCTAGACATAGGATCTCTATAATGACATGCTTGTGGTCATTATAGATTAGGGAACACATAGGCCTTAGATGTCTTGGACAGCACAGATGTCCATCCCAAGATCCATCATAAGATAAATAACCATAAAGAAGAAAGACAATAGAAACTTTCCAATTAAATAAAAACAAATTTTTCCTTTACACTAATAATATGGCGATAGAGAAAATTGGAATTATTTTGGTTTGTATTATATAAATTTTATCTATTTTTCCTATAGATGCTTTTTTTTAATTTAGTGATTCTTAATGACAGAAAAGTAAGAAAAAATTTTATTAATTTTTTTTTTTTTAAAACAAACTTTTATTTAATGAATTAAAAAGTAAAAAACAATAAAAAAATAAAATATCAGGTAATAAAAAATTGCTTGTGTCATCTGAATATAAAAAAAAGCTTGGGGCTCCCAGATTATAAAAAAAAAACTGGAGTATTTATAATTTCCCAACCTTTTATTTATAGTGATATATAGGTGGATGTGACTTAGGTAATTTTTCATTACTTTGTGCTTTATTATTTTCTACTTTTTAGTTCATTAAATAAAAGTTTGAATTTAAATGTTTTAAATGTTTATTCTTAAAATGTCAATAAAATAACAATTTGTTCAATTCAAAAAGAGGCATTTAGTTCCGTTTTTAGTATTAAAGACTTCCCACAGACAAAAACTTAAATAGGAAATCGTGATAAAATGTATTAAACAAAAATCACTTTTATATTAATTTTAAGTTACACATCTACATTTATTTTATTATGTACCGGTACCTACTTAATATTATATAAAATAGCAGTAATAAAGTAGTTTAACTATATATTACTAATTTCACAAGTTAAAATATTTATCAAGAAGTATGTTCAAAACTTTCATTAAAAATTCAAAACATTACATTGTTGTTAAATTTTATTTAATTTAATATTCGTAATATTTGTTTAAAGATACTGCACACATGTCTTTAACACAGCGGTTTCCAAACTTTATATTACTATGCCCCATATTAAATAACAATAAATCTTTACGGAACCCCAAAGTAAAAAAATATACACAAATTGTTAAATATTAAATAAAAGATATATTTACGAATTGTTTATTAACATATATTTACGAATTGTTTAAAATAAAACAGGTTAAAATTTTTTTTTAAAATATTTAATTGGAAAATAGCACTAACAATTAAAGGTAATATTAAAACGGTAAAGCGTTCATGTTGTATAAAAATTATAATTCGAGAGAACCGAAAAAAAGAGTTTGGAAAAAAGATTGTAATAATTTTCAATAAATAATTAGATTTGAAAATAAAATAAAATCATATAGCCAAAATAAAAACAGAAAATTAAAAAAAACGTAAAAATAGTCAACAATAAAATAAATTAGTACTTTTTTCTGGACGATAAAATATTTTTTTAAATTTAATCAATATTGCAAATATTAAAAAAAATTATTTTGCATTAAAAATATTTATCGAAAATCAAAACTCATCTTGATTTTTATTACAATCTGAAACTAATTTTATGTCTAGGGGGTACATTTTTGATTTACACCCCGTACTTCTTGCCACATTATGAATAGTCTACTAAGGCGGAAATATGTAACTACAATTTCTTAGAATTTGGTTTGATCGTATTAAACAAAACAATTGATAGAAAAACGGAACGAAATTATTTTTTGAATTCATTCGTAATTCGTATTTTCATAATTCGTGTTATAACAGAGATGAGTACATTTGAATTGAATCATATAAATGCACGCAAAATTTAAAAGTGTTATTTTAAAATTAGGTATATTTAATAACTTGTCGATATTAAAAATTTTGCGACCCCCCTTGAATTAGTTTGCGACCCCCCAAGGGGTCCACCCCCTAGTTAGGAAACCGCTGCTTTAACAGATGCAATATTTTTGATTTCGTGATATTGGGCTGTCACTATATGAATTTTATATCGTGGAAGAAAAACGACACACATACCATTTTTAGATAATAGAGAATGAAAAAAATTAAAACGTTAATTGACTTACATTTTAAACAATAAATAGTTATTTAAAAAAATAAATATCTTTAAATTTTTCTCCACAATAAATAGTTTTCTCACTTAATTATTAACATAATGTTTTTGTATCTAAAAATCTGTGCAAAACGCCATCTGTCGTAATGCCTGTATGGCATGCAAATCTTGCAAATTTTACGGTAAGCTATTTTAGTGCATAAAAAAAAAGTACAAACTTGAAAGGAAATGAAATTAGATAAGAAATCAAAATATTGCTTTCTTGCAACTAAATTTTACGTTTTAGTTAATTTAAAGTAAAAATTTAAAGTGAGTTAAAAATTTAAAGTATTCTTATTTGACTAAGAATTTTATGTAACGTTTTGTAACATTTTCCCAACAGCAAAGGTTACTGTACATCTGATAATGTTGACAAATTATCTGGTTGTATGATCACTCTTCGTGGACGTGGAATGGGTTTTCTTGTTGTCCTCTTTTTCCTGAATGCATAAATGACCATTGCGATAATAATAATTGCAATGATACGATACGATGTAGAGATGAATATCATGAATTTATAAATTAGATGATTCAATGCTAGCTTGCTGCGTCTGAATATGTTATTTTAATGTCTCAATTTCACCTCCAGTAAACACATTTACAGTTAATACTGGGCCTTTATGTTTACTCTGAAATGAAGGAAACGTTTGATTAAATGTATTTGGAATATGTGAATGAATAACGCGACTATTGTACAATGATGGAACTTCAACAATAATTTCATCGGATTTCATGATGCATGATGAGTTTAATTTAATGATGCCTCAATCGGTTAACTCGATATTTCCCACATTTTCTTTACATATTAAATCTGTGTTCACCGGACTCTTGACCGAATAAATCCATGAGTTATTTTCATGCAACCGTCACCAAAACTGAACTTCATTTAATTTCCTTAATTCACATGATGATGTTGATAATTTTGTTTCTAGAAGTAACGACATTTCACACAATTCTGATTCTGGTTTAAGACTTCGAACTATATTAATTGATCGACATAAATATTTTGACGTTGTTACTGTTAAACTCTGCTGGTGAAAGAAGAACATATTTGTCACTCATTACTGAAACTGAAATGTATTTAGATATTATTTTTACTACTACAAACTCTTTATCGTATACAAAGGGAACAGGAGTCAAAAAGAATAAATTATATTGTTCTACTTTCGTTACAGGAACATTGAATTTGAATATGATTGATTTGTCAGTTACTCGATACTCAACAGTAACAATTTTATATAGGCTGGCTACAGATTTTGTTGGTAAAGTGAGCGCTGTTGGTAAATTTTTCAAAATGATGTCTACTTGTGTTATGATTATTTTAATATAGTTTTATTTGATAAGATAAAATAAAACGATTAAGATGATTAAAACCGGGGTCGTATAAAATACAACAATAGTGTATGTAAGTTCAAGATGAACTTAAAGAAAACCTTATCATAACAGAAATTATGATAAAAAGGAAAGTGGCTGACGTAGAGGCAAAAGAAAGTGCTCTACATGCCGAATTTTCTCTGGTGCCGAGTCCACTGTCTTAGACATCCTGTTCATGGGCCTGGACTAAGCTCGCCGTTGGGTGGGTACGCGACAGTGAACACCAGTGTTCTCATAAGAAAAAAATGTCGGATGTCTTAAAGGAAAATAAAAGATTGGGAAGGTATAATGATGATAAATACTTCTTATTTATCACATTTTTACTTGAAAACAAAAGAAGGAATATATTTTGGAAAACCCGACCAATACAAAAAAAAAGATTACAAAACCTAAATGACTAATTAGTCATTCTTCGGCTCGTGGCTTCTGCCACCTATAGCCGGAGCTTAACACCGGAATTTTGCATATATAAGGGACCTGAAAATTATTTTTATTCAGAAAAATTCATATTTGTTTTTTTTTTTTTTTGAACGATTTTATTACAAAAAAATTATAAGCGACAATTCTATTTTAAACTAGTACAATTAAAAATTTGTTTCTTGATTATGTACATCAGATATTTTCACAATTTTTTTTTTTTAGGAAAAAACAAAATATTTTATTTATTTTTTTTTTGTTTAGTTATGCATTTATGCATATATATAAAATTTTTATAACATAAAAATTTTTAAAATTTTGAAAAATAAATTTATAATATTTTTTTTTTCTTTAATTTGTAGGGTAAATGAACTATTTTTTTTTTAATTTTGTAGGTATAATTTTTGTTTTTATATATATATATACAAATTGCTTTTGTGTATAATAAAAATTTTTTTTTTGTTAATTATATATTTTTCTTTGAAGTTGACCCATAAGATGATATTTGTTTTTTTGATGATATCTCTTAGGTTTGAGTGGTCGTTGCATAAAATTCATTAACCTTTTTTTTTCATATGCATAATGAAATATGAAGAAGAAAAAAAAAGAAAAGTAAAATAAAAAAATTGTCATGGTGGATATAAGAATAATTATATTTTTATGTTGGTTAATTTTAAGATTTTTAGAAAAGAAAATTAGTAAAATTTTTTTGTTAGAAAAGAAATTTAGGAATTTTGTTTTCCACCACACATATATATATGTATACATATATGCAGAGGCTTTTAACCAATCTTGTACAAACGTAAATTTTTTTTTGATTTATAAAATTTCTTTATATTGGTCGTATTTTACCAATATTTTAACTTCAAAGTGAAGTCAAATTTTTCAACATATTTTTAATTTTTTTTGAAAATAATTAACCAGATATTTCTGGAAAGAGGAAATTTTTGAAATAAAATTCATACTAGAAGATTTGCAATAAAAATAATGTATAATTATTTAGTTTGAATAAGAATAAAATTTTTGAATTATATGTTATTTTATTAGGAATTTGATGTCATTAAAGAATGATTTAATATCTTTGGTTTTATTTGTACAAAATTCGACTAAAAAAATTAATTTAAAAAAAAAAATGGGTTAAATTTAACCAAATTGGAATGACCTGAGATTATCACTTATGCAACCTGGAATGTTCGCCTCTTTAGTTAAATCCTAGACCACGATTTCTCGTAGGCTCGGGACTTGACCAAGAGTCGATCAGAACAGGTGCATGGCCAGACGTACTTGGGCTAAGTCTCCTGTATCTGTGGCGAATCCAGGCTAATCCATTGTTTTGGCCTTAGATTTGCTCACAGAGCCAGGGGATCTCAGTACACCACGATCTGGAATTTCCAACTTCTATAGCCAATCACCAGGTCATGATGATAAAATACATTGTGTTGACCTAAGATTGGAGTTTAGAAGGGCTAAACCAGGTGGCATACCATGTACTGGATACTTCTACATATACAATCCTCTACATATACAATATGTTTTAACCTAAGGATCCACTCCAGAGCAGTAGCATCCAGGTGGCGACTGGTTTTGTCCTAGCTTCGGATTCTTGAATAGGGTCAAGAATCCTCCACTAGGAGCGGGTGGTTTTGAGTTTATATCAGAAGCGGCGAGAACCTGCTAACCTCTGATATTAACCTTTGCTGGATCTGTCATCCTTAGCCAGTGGAATAAATCCACTGCAACCTCGGATGGCAGATTCTGGCACCTAAAGAAAAAAGGGTTAGGATTATATAGTCTTGGCCAGTGTGCTCACTTAGCCAAGATTATACAACCTAAAAAAACATAAAAGAAAGCTTACTATTTTTTTTCATATGCATAATGAAATATGAAACTACCTTTGTAAATCATTGTGCTTTTATATGATTTTTGAAAGTTAATTTACAAAAACAATTTCATACAAAATTCATTTTGCATATAAAAATCAATAAGGGTAAAAATTTGCCAATTACGCATTTTTTGATTGTTATTGATTTTATATGAACTTATTTTTATTTTTAAAAAGTAATTTATATAAAATCATGACCTACCGTAATATAAACAAAATAACACATTTAAAAATTAATTGACAAATTTTTAAACCTTAAAGAAAAAAGTAAACCTTCACGGTAACACTTGTTGTTGAAACTTGACAGGTGAAATTACTTGTGCATTTAAAAGACTTTAAGCCACCACATGCTTTTTAAGCATGACATGGCGACCGTGACACCTGCCACTTGGCAATCGTAATAGTTTTTTGAAATTCTTTTTTGAAATTAAAAAGGAAATTAAAGTTAAAAAAAAAAAAAAAAAAAAAATAATTATGGAAATAAAATTAATTTTATTTAAAAAAAAAAATAAATAAATAAATGGATAATGAAAAAAAAAAAAACCTAAAGTTCAAAAATAAAGCTGCAGAAAAATAAAATGAAGAAAAAATAAGAAGGTGAAATTTTTATTTAATTGGAAAAAATATTTTTTTTAAACCAAAAAAAAAATATAAATACTTAAAAACGAAAATCAAAATTAAATAGAAAAAAAAAATGTCTAAACAAAAACTTTTTTTTTATTTGTAAAATAAATTTTTAACAAATTTCTTAAATTTAATTTAGTAGTTTTTTTTAAAAAAATTTTTAGAAGTTTAAAAATGTTATACTTACCTTAAAATAAGATATAGGTACACCTACCTTAAAATAAGAAAAAAAGGGAAACCCTAAAAATGGGAAAAATTAAAATTTTTAATAATTTAAAATAAAAAATATTAATAATTTGAATAACTTTAAAATAACTTTGAAACAACTTTCAAATAACTTTGAAAAAATTGAAAGTCATAACTTTGAAAGCACCTAGAACATAAAAAAAAAATAAGAGTTTGGAAACAACTTGAAACAAACAATTTCAAAGAACATATTGAAAAAAAAAACTTAACAATTGAGAATTTTTCTCTTAATTAAAAAAAAAAAATGTATAAACAATTACTATTAGAAAACTTTCTTATTTTTATATAAAAAAAATAAACAAAACAATTTAAAATAAATATAACATCAAAAGGATAAAAAAGCGAATCGAATTATAGGAAATTCTTTTCGAACTCCTCATATAAAAAAAAATAATAATTAAATTATCATAAATTTAAAAAAAATAAAAACAAACCCATTATCAACAGCTGCAACATAACATCACGACTATCATGAGTAGCAGCAATGCCAACAACAGCAGGCAGCAGCATCGCAATTAGCAACATTATTTTACTTAACATAGATTTTTTTTGTATATTGAGTTATTTATAAAACATAAGATTTTGTTTTAAAATTATAATAATAATAATATTAGAAAAAACAAAATAATTTTTTTTAATAATTAAATTTTATAATAAAAGATAATTCAAATTGTACAAAAGTGGCTCTAAAATATTAGTATACTAAATTATTAATTATTTTTAGGAAAGCGAATTTTTATTTTTTTTCATTTTTCGAAAAATATAATTTTTTAATGTTCTTATTAGTTCAATTGATTAACTTTGTTACAAGTGACAATCTTCGAAAACATAAATTTTTTTTGAGAATCATGTTTTTTCAATCGATTCAACTTGTTACAACCGACATTTTTCTTAATTCAAAAAAAAAAAAATAAAAATAAATTTTTTATTTAAATTAGTCCTTTAAGTAATTTAAATATTGTACACCATAAAATAAAATTTTACTTTTCATTAATACTACATTACAAATAGAGTATGTATATTATATTACTTTGATAATTATTTGATGGATCTTAACATTTTGTAAAATTTTAGCTACTTTTACTGAAAATTTTTGTCTATATATAAATTTTTTTTGGAAAATTTTATTTGGGTACTTTTTTCAATTAATTACAAATCAAAGAATAAAAAAGTAAAACAAGAAAATTAAATAAAATAAAAGAGTAATCAAGGGAAATGTATAGAAAAATAAAGGCTTATTGACATACGTGTCAAAAGTATTAATAAATATAAAGATAAAATTCAGTACAATTTGAGGATTGTTCAAGGAAGAATTAGAAATGATATAAAAAAAATGGAAAAGTAAAAAAGAATAACAATGGGAATTTAAATGCGCAGATAAAAGTAGATAAAAAAAAAATAATAATAATTAACGATAGTAGACATAAAAAAACCCCAAGAAATTAAAAACAAATCGAGTAAAAATAAGAAGCGTATATTTATTGATCGTTCGGTATTCAAACATTGTGTTGAATAATATGGCCCAATACGAAAATAATTTCGAATTGCGGTAAAGAACATCTCAATAATATTAACATTGAAACTTTTTAAATTGGTAAACCATTATTATGATCAAAATCTAAAGCTAACAATAGATAAAGTCAAATATAAAACAAAAAAAAAAAAATTATAAAATGTTAAGACCATAGGAAAAATGTCAATATTAGGACATTAAAGCTTATATTAAAATCATAAAAATATTAAATATTATAAAAAAAAAAATAAAAAAAAAAAATTAATGACTGAATCGCACTGTAAACGCAACCAACAAATTTTAAAGAGCTCAATTGTTTGAGTTACAGTGCAATCCACTCATTTTAAAATTAAAACATAGTTTGTTAACTTGAATTTTTTTTTGTTGAACTTTAAAATTAATATCATTAATTACTATTTATAGTTTGCTCAAATTTATTAAAACTTATCCTAAATTTGATAAATTTTTCTTATATCTATATCTTTACGATTTTTAAAATTCTATAAAACTTATATATTAAAAACTTAAAATTTGGAAGATTTTTAAAATTCTATAAAACTTATATATTAAAAACTTAAAATTTGAAAGATTTTTAAAATTCTATAAAGTTTATATTTTAAAAACTTAAAATTTGGAAGATTTTTAAAATTCTATAAAATTTATATATTAAAAACTTAAAAATTGAAAGTTTAATTTATAATTTTTAATAATAAATTTTAACTATTAGGAAGGGAGGTGTAGTGCCCCTCTCTCTATATTATCTATTATCTATTATCTATTATAATATCTATTATATACTTATTATAATGAACTATTATAATGAACTATTATTATATACACTAATACATCTTTAATTTAAGATTATGGTTTATTTATAATTAGGATAAGAACATTGAAAGGGACAGTCAATAAAGTAACGTGAATGAATACACATCTCATATCAGATCTTTTTTATTTAAGAGTGGCTTTAAGCCACCACATGCTTTTTAAGCATGACATGAGCAACATTAAATAATTTGTCATGATATTGAATCCGTGATTTGCATTCAGTTCATTATTAGTTTGTTCTGAATCAATTGAAGTTGCCAAAATGTGCTGATTCACAATACAAAATTGATTTTTAATCTCATCAACTGATTTCTTTAAAATATTGACAGTTTCATCGGATATGGATGTTTGATTTTTCAATAATTCACTAACATGATTTTCATTAATTTGGACCTTCAAAAATTGTTGCTCAATGTGCTTCGCATACTCTCCATCAAAAACTCCAAATAATGCAGACATTTTATTTCCAACGATATCTAGTGCCGCTCTTTTTGACCTCTTGTTGTTTAATTGATAAAGGCGTTCATTGTTGTCGCTAATAATTTTCATCTTGTATTGAAATTCACTGTCAATTGCCTTGCAAAACAAAGGATAAAGCATCTTGGTACATATTGATTCAATTTGAGTCAGTAGTGTCTGAAATCCGCTGTATTCGTCCCAATATGAAGACAAATTAAAATAAACAAATATATTCCAATTGCTATCAATCATCTGTACATCACCAATGTTTTCGAAATACACACCGGGTGTCTGATTAAACTTTGTTAATTTGATATGTTTATCATCAAATCCTCCTATCACTGACATGGGTACACAAAACACCCTTAACATAAGTGCTAACGTAGATATTGTTTTTGACTGACGTGTTTTTCTTTTATTAGTTAGTTTATCTATTGATAAAGATGTAGTTGACGATTTATTAGACTCCATACTATTTTCTGCTTCGCTAAAATTAAATTCGTTATCAATAGGAAGAATCACTGACTTCTCTATATAAAAGACGAAGCATCAAATTTGTCTATGTATTAAGGTCGAATAAGCTTTTCATACAAAAGTCAAATTTTTGTTTGGAAAATTTATTTTTATTTTTAAAAATCTTTTTTTTTTTATATGAAATAGAAGGATTATACATTTCACATGTAAGTATAAATTTTTATTAATATTTTTATAACCGTGCTTAAATTTTTTTTTTCTACAGTAACGGGCAAAATAAGGCGAGGAGTCGAAAATTAAGATATAATGAAAAAAAATTAATTGTAATTGGACTACCCAAAAGGTAAAATTTAAATTTATTTTAAATTTAAATATTAAATTTTACAGCAAAGAAGCATTTTCGAAAACAAGTGTGCTGTGTGCTTGGATGTGGGTCCAATTGCGCACAGTACCAAAGGGAATACAACTATCAGTTTAATATAAGTTTAATTCTGATTAGTTTTGTGAATTTGAATAAAATTTTATTTTCATTGTTTAAATGTTGTTTTATTCATAATTGGTGATTTTGTAGGCTTTTAGTTTTTTTATTATTATTTTTGATACTTAGGCCTTAACTTTCACTATCGAAATAACAAAGCCGCCAATCTATAGCTGATGCTTTAAGTTTAATTATAGTTTACCATCTTATTTTTTTTTTTGTAAATGATAGTTATTTCTGTTTTTAAAATTATTTATATTTTTCACATTATAAAATTTAAATTTTTTTTTAAAAAGTAATAATTTTTTTTCCTACAGTGTACATTTTATTTTGGTCGAACCATTTGACAGATGAAAATTTCTATGTGTAGTCTTTATATAGAGAAGTCAGTGGAAGTATACTGATCTTTGAAATTGGACGCTTGACTTCTTTTAACGTTGCAACTTTTACGTTATTGTCTGAACCGGAATGACCTTGAGAACTCGAGCCAGAGGCCATTTTGTTAGGGGTAATTTTCACCTAACATAAGAACCTGCTTTAAGATTATTCCTTTGTTGCAACCACTTAGTCGTTTGTTGTAAGTTATGCAGGTATTCACGTGACCATTTTTGCCAATACTGCTGATGAAGTCGCTCAACCATTTTCCACCTTGTTACACCATTCAGATTGTTATCATTATCGCACTTATTTGGTATTGCTGTTAGATGTTCACCTGTCAAAAAATGACCAGGAGTCAACGCGTCGATATCTGTTATTTCATCTGAAATCAACATAATGGACGGGAATTCAAATAGGACTCAATTTGGATGAAAACCGTTGTTAATTCCTCAAATGTTAGGGTTGTGTTCTTTAAAGTTCTACTAAGATGGTATTTCATCGATTTGATGCCAGCTTCCCAAATTCCTCCAAAATGAGCAACTGCGGGTAGAATAAAAAGCCATTTTATTTGTAACTTACCTTGAAAATTTCTGGCTGTGTCTCGGAGCAATACTCTGTGAAGCACTTGTTTCATAGTTTTGTGGCTAACGCGAAATTTGTAGCATTATCACTCCATAAATCTGAGGGACATCTTCTCCTACCAATAAACCTCTTGAATACTGCCAAAAACCCATTTGCTGTTAATTCAGATACAGCTTCCAGGTGCACTGCCTTTGTAGACAAACATATGAATAGGGCAATATATCCTTTGTACGATTTGTTTCCGCTTCCTTTCGACATCCGTATTGACAGAGGACCAGCATAATCAATTCCGGTGTTTGTAAACGGTTTGGATACCGTTAGCCGTTGCTTTAGAAGATTACCCATTATTTTCTCAAGCTTTGTTTTACTAAATCTTGCACACGTAGTGCACTTCCTTCTTTACTGCACTTTGCCCCTTTAAAATCCAATACCTTTGACGTATTACTGATAATTTCCAGGTGCTTCCTCCGTGCAAACACTTTAAATGATATTTTCGTATAATAAGATTTGTTACATGATGATCATGAGGTAGAATAATAGGATGTTTTCTTTCGGTCATCACGCTTCCATTTTCCAATCTACCACCCACTCGTAAAATGTTGTCAGTGTCAATAAATGGATTTAACCGAATCAATTTACTTTTTGGTGGTGTAGTGGTTCATTTATTAATTTTAGAGTTTATTTTAGTAATTCTGATTTTTGAATCAGATTTTCATTTTAATTATTGTAAAAAAATTTATTTATTTTAAATTCAGATATAATTTTGAGTTCACTTAGAAAACATTAAATTTGATTAAAAAAAATATTATTTAAAAAAAAAAAGAATTTATAAAAAGAATTTCAAAATATTATTTAATAATCTTTAATTTAATTAATTTTATAATAAATAATTTTTAATAAAAAAAAACGCTTTTTTTTTATTATTTAAATAAAAGTTAATATTATTATAAAATAATATTAACAACTAAAGTGGCAAGGCACAGTTTACTTTCAATAGATTGATCTCATTTTCAAATTGTTGTTCAATAATGCGCATTATCTTCTTTTCAGCTACTTCCAAATTGACTGCGCCTTGTAATGTCCTAAAAGTGTTAAAAAAAAATTTTAATAACTTTGATACACTTTTTAAAAGTTTATCAAAAGTTGAATATCTTGTAAATTAATCATTTTCTACTATAGGATTTTGCTTAAATGATGAGAAAAGGACTTTTTTAATTTCTAAATATGGATTTGCTTCAATTATTTCCTTTTTTGGCCAATCTTCTTTTTTCTGACGAAGCCAAGGGCCAAGTTTTTAATTAGCTGTTCAGGTCCAATTCCACTTGACGCACAATCAGCAGGATTATCTTTTGACCTAACATGTTGCATTTGTTGAACATTAGATTGTCTTCTGATAATTTCAATTCTATTACTACGAAAGCATTTAATTTTTTTGTTTCATTATGGAGCCAGGATAATATCACTTCAGAATCAGTCCAAAAATATATTTTTGTTGTTTCGAAATTTGTAGAAACTTTGGCCATAAGTTTTACTACCAGCACAGCTGCATTTAATTCTAACCGGGGTATGGTAAGTTTGGTCTTCAATGGTGTGACTCTACTCTTTGCTGCTAAGACAAATGTTTCATTCCGTTGTTATCAATTCTAGCGTACACGACAGCTGCATATGCTTTAGATGAGGCGTAGCAAAATTCATGTAATTTAATTTTAATCTCACCCATCTCGGAATTTCAATTTGCTCTAAACACAACAATTCACCTTTGATTTTCACTTATTTTTTGTGAATCTTTTCAGGAAGCCTCTCGTTCCAATTTATACCCGATGCCCATATTTCTTGGAATAATATTTTAATCAGTATAATTAGTGGCGCGAACCAGCCTATTGGATCAAAAATTTTGGACATTTCGGACAAAAATTTTGTTGGATATTGCACTTTTGGTACTACTATTTTGTAAAATAAAATATCTTTTGATGGATTCCAATTAATTCCTAACATTTTAAAAGAATCGTGAGCCTGAAAAGAGACAATATTAGTAGGATCGTTTGTAGTTACATTTAGAAGGTTAAAAAATACTCTTTGACTGGGTCTTTCATATCATCTCTCCACAAAATTCTTTGATAGTTTAGATGTCGCTCGGATATTAGAATTTTACGATACATTTTGCACACATCAGCACAAAATGCAAATTTATGTTGTCTCCATCGTAATAAAAAAGGTCGTCTTGCAGAATAGGCCCTGTTAGCATCTTGTCATTCAGGCTAACTCCGATATCTGTCTTCGCCGATCCATCATAAACAACCCCTAATTTTGTGGTGATCTTGTCTTCCTTTATCACTGCGTGATGAGGGAGAAAGTAGACTTCATCTTTTTGACCTGCTACTGGTGCTCTTCGCATATGACCTAAAAGTAAGTATTCTTTCATGAATTCAATTCAATTCAATTCAATTTTTATTATATTAATATTCATTGTACAAAAATGTATACAACTTTAATTAATTTTTTCAGAGTCTTAGATCCATTTCTTATCTTTTTAACTTTAACATTTTTCTTTTTAATATTTTATGCTAGCTTATTTATGTATTTGACATTTTATTTTAAGAATAAAATTTTTTATTTTTAAAAACCTTATTTGTGATTTCTGAACCTAGTAAATAACAAAATATAAAATAAAATAAAATAAAAAAAATAAAAATAAATAAAAAAAGAAAAAACTATGACTATGAACCTAAGCCTAATTTACCGAACTAGGTCATTTATAAGCTGATTGCTAGAAATTTCACATTTTTCTGTGAATTTTACTGAATTTTTTTTCTATTTTTTCGTATAAAAGTTTTGAATTTGCTAATTCATGCAATCTTTTTGTGTTGTAATAAAATGGTACATTTAAAATCAATTTAAGAACTTTATTTTGCTCAGTTTGAAGCTTTTTTATGTGCGTTTTAGCTGCATCACACCAAACAGGAGCTCCATAGAGAATGAAATATTGGAAGATGGCTTTAAATATTAGGATTTTATTTTCTAAGTTTAGCTCAGATTTTCTATTAATGAGAGGGTATAACAATCTGATTGTGATTTTGATTTTGTTTTTAATGGAACTAAAATGGGGTGCAAAATGTCTAGGATTAGTCCTAAATATTTAGCTGAGTCGCTCCAATTAATGGAAATATCAAATAATTTTAGATCTGCATTTGATAAAAATACTGACTTTCGTCTTCTTGTGAAAAAAACAGCTTGACATTTACTTACATTATTTTAATTTTCCATTTATAAAAGTAAGCTGCTAACGTGATTAATGCGTTATTAAGGTTTTCCATAATATTTATTGCGAATTTATCCGAGGAATAAACTGCAGTGTCATCAGCAAAGACAGATGACATGCAATTTATTAGCATATGATAGTCTGATGTAAATGTAAATAGATTGTACAAAATAGGGGAAATCTCTGATCCTTGCGGTACTCCTGCACTTAAGAGTATAGGTGTAGAATTTGTGCCATGTAGCGAAACTTGAAAAAATCTGTTGGAAAGGAAACTTTTTATCAGTGCAATCAAATTTTCTGGAAATTGCAAACTTATCATTTTATAAATCATGCCAAACGGAGTCAAATGCGGGTTGGATATCAAGTAAAACTAGGCCAGTTGAATTTTTTAAGTCGAAATTATTTTTTATGTGATTTTTCATTCTTAATAAAGGATGAATTGTATTGTGGGCTGCTCGAAACCCAAAATTGAAAGTCCGGTAAGATATTATTATTATTAACAAAATTCACTAAATCTTTTTTAATAATTTTTTCATATATTTTACCTAACTTTCATGAATTCTTTATAGGATTGATATAATTTGAAATCTTTAAGAAATTTTCTTTCCCTGATAAGAAGTCTAGCATAGGCAATATTTCTTGAAAACTTTAAATTGAGTTGGGGGTGTATCTTAACACACTGCACTTCAAGGCAATAAATTGCCATGAAAACTTTACCATCACTCTCATATACATGCTAATATGAGAGGAGAGGGCTCGGTACGAATCATGCAATGGAAAATTAATATTACCACCAAACGATGCTTAAATCAAGCATCAGAAAAGAAAACAAAAAAGAATTATAGAAAAAAAAAACCTTAAAACACTAAGAACAAGTCTCGTTTCTGATAAACAACGAAATCACTAGTGACATGTCACATAACACAAGAATAGTTTCCCTTGACAAAAAAAAAAAAAATTTAAAGGAAGAAGATTAGTAGAGGAGTAGATTAAAAAAAAAATAAATAAATAAAGAATAGAAAAAATAGAAAAAATAGAAGTAAAATAAACAGATAGAAATTAAATATTAATTAAAGTCTTCCAATGTTATTAGAGAAAAAATAATTAGTTTTTAAACCAGCTTTAAGGGATGCCTTAGAAATATTAAGGTCAAAAACATGATGATTTTTATTAACAAAGGAAAGCATTCGAGAAATGGGATCATTGCATCCATATTCGGTTCTATGGTAAGCAATTTCAAATAAGTTAGTAGTACGGAGGTTTCTGGTATTAACTCGAAAGTTGATCTTCTCCAGAATAAAAGGAGAAATAATTTCACCAATAATAATTTGATGAATGAAAACAACATCAGCAAATTCACGTCTGTCTTGAAGAGATTCAAGCTTAATGAGATTTAAGCGCTCTCTATACGGTGGAAGGATTAAGTTATCCTCCCAAGGAAGATGCCTCAATGCAAATCTAAGAAATTTTTTTTGAACGGATTCGATTCTGTTGATGTCGACAGAAAAAAAGGGTGACCATACTTGAGAGGCATATTCTAACAATGGTCTCACAAGAGATGTAAAAAGAAGTCTGGTTATAAATGGGTCACAGAACTCTCTTGACCAACGTTTAATAAAACCTAGAGTGGACTTTGCTTTATTTACAATTGCATTTACATGTGGTTTAAATGTCAATTGGTAATCACATAAAATGCCGAGATCTCTAACTTCATTGACTTTGGGAATAAGAATATTATTAAGTGTATATTGAAAATTAATAGGATTTCTTTTCCTTGAAAATGATATATTTTGAGATTTAGACACATTAAGAAGGAGATTATTCTTAATACACCAAAGGCCAAAGCTATTAAGGTCAGTTTGTAAGAGATTGCAGTCTGAAGGACTAGAGATTTTTTTAAAAATTTTCATATCATCGGCATAAATGTTGTGATCGCTATAGGAAATGATGAGTGAAACATCGTTAATAGCGATCACGAAATCAAGTGGACCAAGGTGGCTACCTTGAGGCACTCCAGAAGTAGCTGTGTAGGTTGAAGATATGGCAGAGCGAAATTTGACCTGATAATCCCGAGGACCAAGCCAAGATTTTTTCCACTCAATAAAAGAAGGTGGGAAACCATATGCAGCCAATTTAAATAAAATAATCTGATGAGGAAGGACATCGAATGCTTTGCTGAAATCAGTATATACAGAGTCAGTCTGATAACCCTTCTCCATGTTATCCCTATAAGCTGAAGTAATTTCTATAAGATTAGTAGTAGTAGACCTACCCTTAAGAAACCCATGCTGATTATCAGTAATAAAATTTTTGCAATAAAAATGTATATCTTCAGAAATGACAGCTTCAAAAAGCTTAGGAATTGAAGAAATTTTAGCTATTGGACGATAATTTAAAACGTCAGCTCTGGAACCTTTCTTGAAAACGGGTATGATATATGAGTGTTTCCAGACTTTTGGAAAGTAACCGGTTAATAAAGATCTATTAAAAATAATAGATAGAAGATTACATAAAGTAGAAGCACAATTTTTCAAGATTATCGGTGGGACACCATCAGGGCCAGAAGAACAATCATCTTGAAGCTTAGATAAAAACTTGAAAAGTTCATTCACTTCAATTGATATTACGGTCATAGAAGTTTGTGGGCAATTGTTTAAATAACTGAAATAGGCAGTATCAACATTGAAGTTTGAGTCAGAAAAAGAACTGGAAAAATAGTTAGCAAAAAAATTAGCTACGGTTAGGTCATCATTGGAAGAGGTATTAAAGAAACTAAGAGTTTGAGGATAACTATCCCCTTTCTTCTTAGAATTAATAAAACTAAAGAATCTTTTAGGATCCTTCAATATGTCAAGCTTGGTCTTGTTTAAATAATCCTCATATTGAGACTCAAACAAGATTCGGAACTCATTCAATAAAAAGCCTCATGGTCGACCTCACTTCCGGTTATTAAGAAATTTTTCCAAGCCTTATTCTTCCTGTTTCTTAGAGCTTTTAGTTCTCTATTAGACTAGGGAGGCGAACAAGATCTCATGTCCCTTCTAGTAAAAAATGGACATGATAATGAAAAACCATTGAAAAGAATTTCATAAAAGGAGTCAACCATCGAGTCCAAGTCCAAATCCACATCATTAAGGAATGAAAAGTCAGCCTGGCTGAGGTAACTATTGAGTTTAATGAAATCAGTTTTCCTAAAATTGAACTCAGAAGAGCTTTGCGGAATTATTTCATTGAACTCAAAAACACTAAATATAAAATGCATAGGGGGGTGAAATCTATCAATTTCAACCAAGAAATTTGCACTTTCTTGAACAGTGCAATTAGTTGGATCAGAAAAGAAAATTAGATCCAACTGTCTGTTCATAAAATTTTTGACTTTAGAAATTTGAAACAGAGGAGCTGATGAAACAGTATCAAGAAAGTCAATCTCCAAACATAAGTAGGGTGTTGTTGAAATTAGGTAGTCACCCTCATCATACTCAACCCATCTCAAATTGGGTAAATTGAAATCATCCAAAAGTAAAAATTCATCAGTTTCAGATAGGATGTTAGAGACAAAATTAATAGCATTTAAAACCTCATCGTAACCAGAAGTGTTACTAGGACTAATATAAATATTCAAAATGAAAATAGATTTACTAGAAGTCTTCAGTTTAATCGCAACGGCATCAATAAGAGTATAAGAAGGAAGAGAAATCAGAGTAACATCAAGGGGAGATCGTGTCGCTATTAGAGCTCCACCACCTTTCGGAACATTGGAGCTGTCGCCCTCAATATTCGGGTAACGATCTTTTCGAAAAATTTGAAAGCCAAGTCTCCGTTAAGGCATAAATGTCAAAATTAAGTGTTTCAGATTTTAAAAAAATAGTCTTACAAATAGAACGAAGTCCCCTTACATTTTGATATTAAAGGGACAGTTTTTCTAGTTTTTTTGAGAATGAGCATGTTCAACTTGTTTTGGCTTGCGATTTTTGAAAAGTTTAATGAAAGCGTCCTTTGGCCAGTAGTCTTGCGACAGCAGAGTTTCGGATATGTCATTAGGAATATTTAATTTGAAAGATGAAACTGCACTTGTCGTTTTACTTATTTTGACACATTTGATCTTGTCAACGTTAGGGGTAGATTTACCTCTTATGTAATTGATTACATCATCAGAGGTAGTGTCAGGCGCTAATCTTGAAATAAATATAGGCCTTGGAGGAGGTATTACTTGAAGACATCTACTTGAATTGGGGTTATTAATTACAAGGGGGGGTTTAATTTGAGGTTCTGCTGATTTAGCAGGCGATTTAACGTGAACAGAATTATTTGAAGATAAATTTAGAGGAATAGCTGTGAGTGGAGGAGACTGAGACGGAATTGTGATCTGTTGAGGGGGAGTACCCTGAAATGTTGGTAAAATCTGAACAGGGTTAATAGAAATTGAATTTAAAAAAGAAGTATTTGTAAAACCCTGATGAGGTTGTAAGATGTGAATAGGGCGCAATAAAGTAGTATCAGTTGAAGGGGCCCGAAAACTATGGTCAGATTGTCCAGAATCAGGTTGACATCCGACGGAGATCGGAATCAAAGTTGAATTTATTTGAGAAATATGTTGAGGCTCCTCGTTAATAATGAAACAGTTGGAAGAATCTTGAGAGTCATCTTGAGGACCTTCGGAAAAGTTGTTAAGTTTTATCACATCCGCTGAAACAAGTTCCAACGAAGTGGATAAAGAAGCAAAGACCTTTTGCACTTTTTGGAAGTCAAGATGAAGCCTTCTTAACTGAGCACAGAGGGAAGTACGGAAAGTTTTTTACAATCATCACAAAACCATTGTAATGATCCGTGATCAGAGCGCTTCAACTTATCCAAAATACGGCCGTTCAGGCCAATACAAATCATGTGAAATGATCGTCTACAAGTGCCTCCGCAAACCCACATAGGTTGCTGAGACACAGCAACGCATTTATCAAAATCACATTTCATATTCATTTTATATAAAATTATTAACCAACAATCAGCAAGGGAAAAAAAAAAAATAAAATCAAAACAAAAGTTTACTACAAACAACAAAAAAATATTTTGGCATAAACCAAAGAGACAATTAAAAAAAAAAAAAAAAACAAACAAATATATAATAAAAAAATGACCTTAAAAAAAAAGAACAATTATTTTTCTCCCTTTTTTTTTTATTATAAAGTTTTACACCAAATATATTCAAAAAAAATTATTATTAATATTATTAAATAATTATTATTAAAATTATTATTATCAAAATTATTAAAATAAATTATTAAAAAATTATTAAAAAATTAAAAAACACAAAATTAAAATAATTAGTTTAAATTAGTATTAAAAAAAAAATTTTCAATAAAACAAACGAAAAACAACCGGTGACTGACAAATCAGAAACAAGACCAATTTCAGCTTGTTTTTATCGTCGAAGGGAATTTCTACTATTTATTGGCCGTTTTCTGCTCGTTTTGTAGTTTTTTGATATATTTCTTCACATTTTTCGCCGTCACTTATTGATACTCCTTGATCAGTGCTATCAAAATCTTCATATTCCCAAAATTTTTGTAAATCAAAATATAAATAATAAATTTCATTATGAAAACACTTAACTACCTCCGTAGAATTGTATCCTGACAATATCCAACCTAATTCAGTTTTTTTGGCACTTAATTTCGAAGAAGTTCCCATTTGTACTCCTTGAAGCATTATTTGTGATACAATCTCCGCTCCTAACAAAATGTCGATTGCCCCAGAGTTCATATAATTTGGGTCAGGAAGCAAAATATTTTCAAGCGTTTTGTCATTGGCCTGGCAATAATCAAATGGAAACAAATGGAAAGCAATTGTTTTGAAATTTGATTTCTTAAAACTCAATCGATGAAATTTTATTCTGCAATTAATAAACTTTATTCAAAACTAATACAAAAATTGTTAAACAAATTATTTTGTAGGTGTTTAATGAACAAAGAAACATTTAATATTTGTGATTTAGATAATAAGAAATATATTAATTCAAAAAAAAAATTGATTGATATAAGATTTTTGTAAAATGTCAACGATAAAAATTTTCTATTAAGTACATTAGTTTGAAACATTAAATTTTTATAACAATGTATAGTTTTTTACTGTTTTTCAGAATTAATATTATATTCATCTCATATTTTTATTTTACTGCAAAATGCTGCAATTATTTAAGACAATGTTACCGTGAAGGAGTACTTTTTTCTTTAAGGTTTAAAAATTTGTCAATTGATTTTTAAATGTGTAATTTTGTTTATATTACGATAGGTCATGATTTTATATTAATTACCTTTTAATAATAAAAATTAGTTCATATAAAATCAATAATAATCAAAAAATGCGTAATTGACAAATTTTTACCCTTATTGATTTTTATATGCAAAATGAATTTTGTATGAAATTGTTTTTGTAAATAAACTTTCAAAAATCATATAAAAGCACAACGATTTACAAAGGTAGTTTCATATTTCATTATGCATATGAAAAAAAAGGTAAGCTTTCTTTTATGTTTTTTTTTTAGGTTGTATAATCTTGGCTAAATGAGCACACTGGCCAAGACTATATAATCCTAACCCCTTTTTCTTTAGGTGCCGGAATCTGCCATCCGAGGTTGCAGTGGATTTATTCCACTGGCTAAGGATGACAGATCCAGCAAAGGTTAATATCAGAAGTTAGCAGGTTCTCGCCGCTTCTGATATAAACCCAAAACCACCCGCTCCTAGTGGAGGATTCTTGACCCTTTCCAAGAATCCGAAGCTAGGACAAAACCAGTCGCCACCTGGATGCTACTGCTCTGGAGTGGATCTGTAGGTTAAAACATATTGTTTTGACCTGAGGATTCACTGTAGATGTAGAAGTTTCCAGTACATGGTATGCCACCTGGTTTAGCCCTTCTAAACGCCAATCTTAGGTCAATACAACGTATTAACCTGTTGATTGGCTATAGAAGTTGGAAATTCCAGATCATGGTGTACTGAGAACCCCTGGCTCTGTGAGCAAATCTAAGGCCAAAACAATGGATTAGCCTGGATTCGCCACAGGTACAGGAGACTTAGCCCATGTACGTCTGGCCATGCACCTGTTCTGATCGCCCCGAGCCTACGAGAAATCGTGGCTTAGGATTTAACTAAAGAGGCAAACATACCAGGTTGCATAAGTGATAATTTCAGGTCATTCCTTGGATCTAACCTCTCGCGCGGGCTCTGGTTAGACCAAGAATAGCGTAAAATGACCCAAGATTACCACTAAACTGGTTATGCATGCACCACATACAGAGAATTCTAGGCAATTTTGTACAAATGAAAATAAAAGAAAAAAATTAAAAACTCTCAACTTTATTTTAATTTATTTTAAATCAAAAAAAAATGTTCTATCTTGTATCAATTTGGTTAAATTTAAACCTTTTTTTTTTTTACTCTTTTCTCTTTGAAAATTTATTTTTTTCAGTCAAATTTTTGACCAAATAAAACCAAAGATATTAACTCATTCTTTAATGACATCAAATTCCTAATAAAATAACATATAATTCAATAATTTTATTCTTATTCAAACTAAATAATTATACATTATTTTTATTGCAAATCTTCTAGTACTTCTAGAAATATCTGGATAATTATTTTCAAAAAAAAATTTAAAAATATGTTGAAAAATTTTACTTCATTTTGAAGTTAAAATATTGGTAAAATACGACTAATATAAAGAAATTTTATAAATCAAAAAAAAAAAAAAAATTTACGTTTGTACAAGATTGGGTAAAAGCCTCTGCGTATATGTATACATATATATATGTGGTGGAAAACAAAATTCCTAAATTTCTTTTCTAACAAAAAAATGTTTACTAATTTTCTTTTCTAAAAATCTTAAAATTAATCAACATAAAAATATAATTATTCTTATATCCACCATGACAATTTTTTTATTTTACTTTTCTTTTTTTTCTTCTTCTATATATTTCATTATGCGTATGAAAAAAAAGGTTAATGAATTTTATGCAACGACCACTCAAACCTAAGAGATATCATCAAAAAAACAAATATCATCTTATGGGTCAACTTCAAAGAAAAAAATTATAATTAACAAAAAAAAATTTTTATTATATACAAAAACAATTATATATGTATATATATATAAAAACAAAAATTATACATACAAAATTAAAACATGTATAAAATATATGTATAAAAATACATAATGATTCAAATATTTTTCTTAATGAAAATAATAAATAAATAAAAAAAAGAAAAATAAAATTTGTAAATGAAAAATAGTTCATTTACCCTACAAATTAAAGAAAAAAAAAATTTATAAATTTATCTTTCAAAAATTTTAAAAATTTTTATGTAGTAAAAATTTTATATATATGCATAAATGCATAACTAAACAAAAAAAAAAAAATAAATAAAAAATTTTGTTTTTACCTATAAAAAAAAAAAAAAAAAAATTTTGTAAAAATATCTGATGTACATAATCAAGAAACAAATTTTTAATTGTACTAGTTTAAAATAGAATTGTCGCTTATAATTTTTTTGTAATAAAATCGTTCAACAAAAAAAAAAAACAAATATGAATTTTTCTGAATAAAAATAATTTTCAGGTCCCTTATATATGCAAAATTCCGGTGTTAAGCTCCGGCTATAGGTGGCAGAAGCCACGAGCCGAAGAATGACTAATTAGTCATTTAGGTTTTGTAATCTTTTTTTTTTTGTGTTGGTCGGGGTTTCCAAATAATCCTTCTTTTGTTTGCAAGTAAAAATGTGATAAATAAGAAGTATTTATCATCATTATACCTTCCCAATCTTTTATTTTACTTTAAGACATCCGACATTTTTTTGTTATGAGAACACTGGTGTTCACTGTCGCGTACCCACCCAACGGCGAGCTTAGTCCAGGCCTATGAACAGGATGTCTAAGACAGTATACTCGGCACCAGAGAAAATTCGGCATGTAGAGCACTTTCTTTTGCCTCTACGTCAGCCACTTTCCTTTTTATCATAATTTGTGTTATGATAAGGTTTTCTTGAAGTTCATCTTGAACTTACATACACTATTGTTGTATTTTATACGACCCCGGTTTTAATCATCTTCGTCGTTTTATTTCATCTTATTAAATAAAACTATATTAAAATTAATCATAACAAATGGCGCCCAACGTGGTGCTAGAAATTTGTTATCTTAACTTCAAATTAAAAATCTTAAAAATAAATCATAACAAATGGCGCCCAACGTGGTAAGACATTGAGTCCTACCCTACTAACGGGGTGTAAGGGCTTTAAGAGTCCCCACCCTTTTTAAATTTTGTAAGGTCTAAATCTTACACGACCATAATTTTTTTATATTACTAACATAATGTTTTAATATAGAAAAGTAGTATTTAGAGTTAAGTAAAAAAAAAAAAAAAAAATTTTTTTTACCTACATATTTTTGAAACCTCAAATCTGAAAAACTGCTCTATTTAAATATTTCCTTATAATATTTGGAGGAAATTTCCACCTTGCAGCGTGAGTGCAGTATAAAATGTAGACACAGTCTACACTGTACATGCTGAGGTGAGAATTTTTAGAAAAATATTTCCTTCTTTCTACTTTAACACTATACCTTTCTTTCAATTCTAACAATACCCAGTTCTCCTATTACCTTTCCTTGCAGTGTGAGTGCAGTAGAAAATGTGGGCTAGGTCCACACTGTACATGCTGGGGAAAAGTTTTAGGATAACTGTAAGCATCTTTTTCTTTAAAAAAAAAAAAAAAAAATCGAAATTCCAAATCGTACAGTGTGAGTGCAGTTGAAAATGTAGGCCAGGTCTACACTGTACATGCTGCGATTTTGAATTTCAGTACTTACACATTTAATAATGCAAGTACTGTTTCATTTCGACTTTTTTCTTTACAGCGTGAGTTCAGTATAAAAAGTAGGCACGGTCTACACTGTACATGCTGGAGAAATTAGTCTAAATGAAACATTTCACTTTCCTATCTATTCTTATCTATCAAATAGAGCTAGCTAAAAATTATTGTTTCTTTTCTAAATTTTTCTATCTATACAATAACACCAGGAATTTGCATTATATATTGGACCTTAAATATAAAAGTACAAATTTATTTGAAATCAATAAAAAAAAAAAAAAATAAAAATAAAAATAAATAAATAAAATATATATAAATAAAATATCTTATATATTTCTAAAAATTAATAAAGCTAAAAAGGAAATTTTATTCTCGAAAAGAAAATCCTTATAATATTTAAAAACAAATAATAATATTATAATATTATAAAAAAAAATAAAATTAAAAATATTTATATACATAAATATATATATATATATATATATAACACAGAAAAAAAAAAATCCTTTTAGGTTGGAAAAAATATATTTTTACACGAATAAACAACCAATACACAAAAAAAAAAATGGCAAACCCAAATCTGTATATAGTGCCAGAACATTTAGAGCTAGAAGAACTCAAATATGAATATGACCGAAATCAGGTTAGTTATTCTGACCCGAAATCCTTAGATATTTTAAAAGACTGTTTAGCTCGCGAATCGGCAGATCCAACCACAAGACTACTAACGGGCGCAAGCAATAATACCCCTTTTACCCCTGAACAAATTAATAAAGCAATAAAAGAAGCTAAAAAAGTGATAAAACAAGCAAAAACGTCACTAGCAACCCCTGTTTTAGAAAATTTAGCACCCTTATTAAGTAGACTAACTCACCATAAGTATAAATTAGTAGATTTAATAACAGAAGGTAGTAAAGAAGAACCTACAATACTAGACATTATATCAAATATAAAAGAATATACAGAAATATTGGTAGTGGAAATAAATAAATTGTTCGACAAACAAAAGGCAGAGAATCAACGTCTGAAAAAATTGATCAAGTCCTCGAAGAAAGCCTAATCAGCCCATTTGCAGATATGTCACTAACTGAAAATGAAGAAGAAAACAGGAAGAAACAAGGAGCAGTAAAAAAAATAATAAGTGTTCCAGGATCATTATTAGATACAGAATCTGCAACTAACGATGAAAGAGTACATTCCAGGAAAGCAGGAAACTACCAAAAAGACAGGAACTTAGAAATAAATATGACTTCTTGGAGAAACCCATTAAATAGAATAAACTTTCCACCCCTTAGTAAAAAAGACTTTGTAGGGTTTTCAAGAATAAATAAAGAAGGGGATAACGTGAATTTAAAAAAAGTTACGAACCCCAACAAAAAAGGAGCCCAACCCGAATTAGTAATGAATAAAAACCTCGAGTTCCCTATACAAACACGAAACAAACTACCAGAAAAACAGGTAGAAAAAGTTCAAGAAGAACCCATGGCTTGTATAATGGCCATGATAGAAAATCTCGAAAGAAAAATTCAGCCAGTTTTGACAGATTATCTGTCAAAACAGCCAACACCAAAGGTCCATAAGCCCAAAGGTCCATAAGCCCTAGCAATTCGAGCACCACTTCTTCAACAGAAATTCTTCCCAATAATAACGAAAGAAGACATTCAAGACCTCCTTCTACGAGACCCCTAGGATCCCATAGCGGACATTCAAGGTCAGGCGGTTCACATCAATTACGGTCTAGTACCCGAGTAAGAGACACTAGGTCCCCGGCCCGAAGACAAGCCCACCTACCAGCCGAACGAAATGAAAACCGAGACAGGCGTCGCGTATATCAACCAGAACCCAGATACACTCGGGAACTGGATTTAAAAAAACGGTTCGGGTTATTCTTTAATGGGGACGAAGTTGAAAATTTCGTAAAAGATGTGGACAATCAAAGAATTGACCACAATATTTCGGACAGAGTACTAATAAACAACTTCCACCAACTCCTAGACCCTACGGTAAAAAAGTGGTACTTCGTGTATTTCAGAACTCACGACAAACAAGATACTACCTGGAGGACCTTTAGTTCAGCCCTCATAAATGAGTACGCTGATGCCCTGGACGAAGACCTCAAAATCACTGAATTAATAACTAGAAAGCAAAAATTGGGAGAAACTTGGCGAGAATATATTCAAGCCATGATTGCGCTTAACCAAAAGTTAGAAGAACCGTTAAGCGAACGCCGCCTGACCAATAGAATAAAGCTAAATGTAAGAAGGGAATATAAAGAACTCTTACAGGCGACTGAAATTGAAGATTTGACAACACTTAGGTCAAAGTTTCGAATGATAGACGCAGGTCGAGATGTGAAATCGTCATACAGGTCATATCACGATGAACATAATTACCCAAAACCTGGATATGACAGAAACAGATACAGGGTACAAGAGGTCCAGTATGAAGACGAATACCCTTACGAAGAATATTATGACAACGAAAATTATGAAATAGAGGCATTAAATAATACAACTAAGCAGCCATATTTCAATTCTGGCAACATAAAAAAGAAATATGAGGAGCCACCTAAACAAGCAAGACCAGCCACCCCTGAAAATAATTTAAGATGCTGGAACTGCGAAATGCCAGGACATGCATATATGGACTGCACCGCAAATTTCAGAAGAATTTTCTGCTACAAATGCGGAATGGCAAACGAGGTTTCCCCTACTTGCAGAAATTGCAAAAAAACAGTTCGTTTTCAGGGAAACTGAATCCCCAATCTGTAGCGAGGCCACCTACAGATTACAATCCAGGCCAAAACTTTAATTTATTAAATAATAAAAATTCAGATAAATTAGAAAATATAGATAACCCTATAGAAAATAAAAAAGAAAATCTTATTGAAGAATCCAACGTTAAAGAAAAACAAATAACCCAAATACTAAAAAGAACCGAAAACAAAGAAATCACAAAAAAAGAAAAAAAACAATGGCATCCATATCATATCAGAAAACAAAGATATGATATGAAACGAGCCGACATAATCACTTTTAACAGCTTAAGTGAAGTAAGATTAAATATTAACAAATTCACAAAATCAAAAAGAAACAAAGTAAAAGCTTGTCGCGAAAATAAATTTTATAAAAATGTCAAAGAAGATAAAAAGAAAATTCTTTCTTCTGTAATAAAAATCCCAAACGATAATAGACCCTACGTAAGAATTCAAGTAGGAAAAGTAAACCTAGAGGGATTATTAGATTCAGGAGCATCTATTTCCTGTTTAGGAAAGGATAAAAGATGGCTAACTGAAAATACAAATTTTAAATTAAACAAAATTTCAGAATCTGTAACAACCGCGTCCGGTAATAAAACCGAAATAATAGGATACATCTTAGTACCTATTTGTTTTAATAACATATCCAAATTTTAAAAATTCATGTCGTTCCTAAGTTATCGCAAGAACTTTATCTTGCAGTTAACTTCTGGACAGCTTTTAACTTGGCCCACCAAATTTTTAATCCAGTCTCAGAAATTTCTGAAACGGACCCAAATTTACATCCTTTAAATGTCAAAGAACAATTAGAATTAGATTCTATAAAGAAAATGTTTCCGTCATATGCCACTGAAGGGTTAGGGTGCACAAATTTAGAACAACATGTCATAGACACAGGGGACAATGAACCCATTAAACAAAAACATTATCCAATCTCCCCTGCCATACAAACCCTAATGTACACCGAGGTAGACAGAATGCTGGAAATGGGCGTAATAGAAGAAAGCAATAGTGCTTGGACTTCGCCGGTAGTACTCGTAAGAAAGCCGGGAAAAAACCGTTTATGTTTAGATTCACGAAAAGTGAACGATTTAACAAAGAAAGACGCGTATCCTTTACCCAACATTCAAGGACTACTTGCGAGAATAGACAAAACCAAATATATTAGCAGCATAGATTTAAAAGACGCTTTCTGGCAGATTCCCCTAGAAAAAGCTTCACGGGAAAAAACTACATTTGCAATCCCCGGTAGACCCCTTTATCAGTATACACGAATGCCGTTCGGACTCTGTAACGCAGCTCAGCGTATGTGTCGGCTTATGGACAAAGTAATTCCCCAACACCTGAAAGAAGAAGTTAAAGTTTACTTGGACGACTTAATGGTCGCGACCGAAAGTAAAGAACGTCATTTTCAACTTTTAAAAGAAGTTGCAATAGCTCTAAGAAAAGCAAATCTCACCATTAATGTTGAAAAATCTAAATTTTTCATGAAAGAGATAAAGTACTTAGGATATTTAATTGGCGCGGATGGGACAAAACCGGACCCAGGGAAAATAACCGCAATTTCTGAATACCCTGAGCGCAAAACCCTTAAACAAACCAGACGTTTTCTAGGAATGACTGGATGGTTCCAGCGTTTAATTCCAAATTATTCTACCATAGTTGCACCCATTACAGATTGCCTTAAAACTAAAAATTCAAATAATAATAAATTCAATTTCACTAATGAAGCTAGGAAAGCTTTCAAAAAAATTAAAGAAATCTTAATCTCCGAACCTGTTTTATCTCCCCCTGATTACGAAAAACCTTTTTTTATACAAACTGACGCAAGCCAATCCGGAATTGGAGCCGTTCTCTTCCAATATGACTCCGAAAATAATGAACACCCTGTAGCTTATATGTCAAAAAAGTTTAATGACACGCAAACCCGATGGGCAGCTACAGAACAAGAATGTTACGCGGTAGTTGCAGCTATAAAAAAATTCAGGATGTACGTAGAAGGAGTAAAATTTACCGTACTGACTGACTGCGCTTCTCTTCAGTGGTTAATGAAGTGTAAGGACCACCACGGCAAGCTTTTTCGATGGTCCTTAAAACTTCAAGCTTTCGAGTTTGACGTACAACATAGATCCGGAAAAAAAAATGTTGTGGCGGACACACACTCTCGTTCATTTGGCATAGAGGAAATATCAGCTCGTAGTCCCGACTTAGACCTAAATTCTAGAGCCTTCGAATCCGAAAATTACACAGACATTAGAGAAGCTATTGAAGACAATAGTGATAAACTTCCAGACCTCAAGATTATAGGAAACAAAGTATTTAAAAGGGTAGAGTACAGAAAAGAGCAGGAAGTACCAGAAATTAACCTATGGAGACTTTGGGTTCCTGACGAACTAGTAAATGACGTCATAAAGAATAATCACGATCCTCCCCATTCAGCTCATGGCGGACTAGGAAAGACTCTTCATAAATTACGAACAAAATATTTTTGGCCAAGAATGTTTACTGATGTAAAAAAATATATTTCTAATTGTACAATTTGCAAAGAAACTAAACCTTCTAATCAAATTTTAAGACCTCCTATGGGCAATAAACCTATACCAGAAAGACCCTTCCAAAATTTATATATCGACTTTTTAGGCCCATATCCAAGATCAAAATCGGGAAATACATGTATCTTTATAATACTAGATTCTTTTTCAAAATATGTGATAATAAGACCATTAAAAAAGGCGACATCAGCTAACGCTATTAAAGTGTTAGATGAAGCTTTCAGTCTGTTTGGCTGTCCAGAATGTATTTTAAGCGATAATGGAACACCACTTATTTCGAAAGAATTCAAATCCTATTTAAAAAATTATGGTATAGAACATAAACTAACAGCTTTCTATTCCCCACAAGCCAACGCGAGTGAAAGGGTTAATGGCTCAATTCTTAATGCCATAAGAGCCTACATCGATGACCAACAATATAACTGGGATGGTGAACTTAACAGTATATGTACAGCTCTTCGCGCTAGCGTACATGAAGCGACCGGAATGTCTCCTTATTATGTTCTGTTTGGACAGCATATGATTACCCATGGTAGTTCCTTTAAATTACTTAGGGAATTACACATGTTAGAAGCAGAAGATATAGATATACTACCCCCTCCGGGATCCTTTCAAATCATAAAGGATATAGTAAAGCGTAATTTAGAAAAAGCAAGGGAAAAAGATAATAGGAAGTGTAAAAATATCAAATATAAAATAGGTCAAATGATATATAGGAGAAATTTTGCACAAAGTGACTTCAGTAAACACTTCAATGCAAAATTAGGAAAAAAATGTATACCCTGCGTTGTTCTCAGAATCATAGGAAATAGTATCTATGAAGTTAAGGACCTTAGAGGAAAGAATATAGTAGGTCGTTATCATGCTAAAGATCTTAAAACCTGAAATAATAAAATCAAAAATAAAACTATCATACATTAGAAAAACGAATATTAACAAAAATATAAAATCAAACATACATTCCAAAAAAAAAGGATATTTTTTTACACATTTTGCCTAAATAACTAATTAATGATTTAAAAAATTAAAAAGTTTTTTCTTTTCCATTAAATTTCCAATAAATTTCCAATAAATTGCCCATAAACAATTCAATAGAAAGAGAAAGAAAATTTTCTCTAAATTTGTTTATACTTTTATATACTTTATATATATAAATAATTAAAAATCAAAATTAAATAAAAACGATTTTTTAGTTTAATTCCAATAATCAAACTGTAGAAAACTTATTATATTTTTTTAAATAAACACTGTAACAAATTATTGTTTTAATAATATAAACATTTTGTAACTAAAATATAAAAAAAAATAAAAAAATATATATAAAAAAAAAATAAAAAAATAAAATTATATACAAAAAAAAAAAAAAATATACAAAAAAACAATATATACAATAAAAAATAAATAAAAAAAAAAAAAAAAATAGAAAAATATATTATATAATACAAAAAAAAATTTAATTAGAAAAAAAAAAAAATAAATAAATAAATAAAATAAAACAAACAAAAAAAAAAAAAAAAAAATTTTTTTTTCTTAAATATAAAAAAATTTTAAAAATAAGGGTAAATATAAGAAATTAAATATAAGAATTTATATATATAAACATAAGTATGCATAAATACATAATAAACATATGCAAATATTTCTTGAGCTGATTCTGGATTTCTATGTCCTAGATGACTCAGCCTATTAGTTTCTTTCTTCTTTCTTCAATTAACAAATTTATTGTAGCCTTGTTTTATTTAATCTATTATCTATATTTAATGGCTAAGTGAGCACACTGGCCAAGACTATATAATCCTAACCCCTTTTTCTTTAGGTGCCGGAATCTGCCATCCGAGGTTGCAGTGGATTTATTCCACTGGCTAAGGATGACAGATCCAGCAAAGGTTAATATCAGAAGTTAGCAGGTTCTCGCCGCTTCTGATATAAACCCAAAACCACCCGCTCCTAGTGGAGGATTCTTGACCCTTTCCAAGAATCCGAAGCTAGGACAAAACCAGTCGCCACCTGGATGCTACTGCTCTGGAGTGGATCTGTAGGTTAAAACATATTGTTTTGACCTGAGTATTCACTGTAGATGTAGAAGTTTCCAGTACATGGTATGCCACCTGGTTTAGCCCTTCTAAACGCCAATCTTAGGTCAATACAACGTATTAACCTGGTGATTGGCTATAGAAGTTGGAAATTCCAGATCATGGTGTACTGAGAACCCCTGGCTCTGTGAGCAAATCTAAGGCCAAAACAATGGATTAGCCTGGATTCGCCACAGGTACAGGAGACTTAGCCCATGTACGTCTGGCCATGCACCTGTTCTGATCGACTCTTGGTTAAGCCCCGAGCCTACGAGAAATCGTGGCTTAGGATTTAACTAAAGAGGCAAACATACCAGGTTGCAGAAGTGATAATTTCAGGTCATTCCTTGGATCTAACCTCTCGCGCGGGCTCTGGTTAGACCAAGAATAGCGTAAAATGACCCAAGATTACCACTAAACTGGTTATGCATGCACCACATACAGAGAATTCTAGGCAATTTTGTACAAATGAAAATAAAAGAAAAAAATTAAAAACTCTCAACTTTATTTTAATTTATTTTAAATCAATAAAAAAATGTTCTATCTTGTATCAATTTGGTTAAATTTAAACCTTTTTTTTTTTTACTCTTTTCTCTTTGAAAATTTATTTTTTTCAGTCAAATTTTTGACCAAATAAAACCAAAGATATTAACTCATTCTTTAATGACATCAAATTCCTAATAAAATAACATATAATTCAATAATTTTATTCTTATTCAAACTAAATAATTATACATT
Organism: Hybos culiciformis; assembly: GCA_964007475.1. Lineage (NCBI taxonomy): Eukaryota > Metazoa > Arthropoda > Insecta > Diptera > Hybotidae > Hybos > Hybos culiciformis. The sequence continues at coordinate 49,849 of CAXFZM010000337.1, forward strand.
ATTTTTATTGCAAATCTTCTAGTACTTCTAGAAATATCTGGATAATTATTTTCAAAAAAAAATTTAAAAATATGTTGAAAAATTTTACTTCATTTTGAAGTTAAAATATTGGTAAAATACGACTAATATAAAGAAATTTTATAAATAAAAAAAAAAAAAAAATTTACGTTTGTACAAGATTGGGTAAAAGCCTCTGCGTATATGTATACATATATATATGTGGTGGAAAACAAAATTCCTAAATTTCTTTTCTAACAAAAAAATGTTTACTAATTTTCTTTTCTAAAAATCTTAAAATTAATCAACATAAAAATATAATTATTCTTATATCCACCATGACAATTTTTTTATTTTACTTTTCTTTTTTTTCTTCTTCTATATATTTCATTATGCGTATGAAAAAAAAGGTTAATGAATTTTATGCAACGACCACTCAAACCTAAGAGATATCATCAAAAAAACAAATATCATCTTATGGGTCAACTTCAAAGAAAAAAATTATAATTAACAAAAAAAAATTTTTATTATATACAAAAACAATTATATATGTATATATATATAAAAACAAAAATTATACATACAAAATTAAAACATGTATAAAATATATGTATAAAAATACATAATGATTCAAATATTTTTCTTAATGAAAATAATAAATAAATAAAAAAAAGAAAAATAAAATTTGTAAATGAAAAATAGTTCATTTACCCTACAAATTAAAGAAAAAAAAAATTTATAAATTTATCTTTCAAAAATTTTAAAAATTTTTATGTAGTAAAAATTTTATATATATGCATAAATGCATAACTAAACAAAAAAAAAAAAATAAATAAAAAATTTTGTTTTTACCTATAAAAAAAAAAAAAAAAAATTTTTGTAAAAATATCTGATGTACATAATCAAGAAACAAATTTTTAATTGTACTAGTTTAAAATAGAATTGTCGCTTATAATTTTTTTGTAATAAAATCGTTCAACAAAAAAAAAAAAAACAAATATGAATTTTTCTGAATAAATAATTTTCAGGACCCTTATATATGCAAAATTCCGGTGTTAAGCTCCGGCTATAGGTGGCAGAAGCCACGAGCCGAAGAATGACTAATTAGTCATTTAGGTTTTGTAATCTTTTTTTTTTTGTGTTGGTCGGGGTTTCCAAATAATCCTTCTTTTGTTTGCAAGTAAAAATGTGATAAATAAGAAGTATTTATCATCATTATACCTTCCCAATCTTTTATTTTACTTTAAGACATCCGACATTTTTTTGTTATGAGAACACTGGTGTTCACTGTCGCGTACCCACCCAACGGCGAGCTTAGTCCAGGCCTATGAACAGGATGTCTAAGACAGTATACTCGGCGCCAGAGAAAATTCGGCATGTAGAGCACTTTCTTTTGCCTCTACGTCAGCCACTTTCCTTTTTATCATAATTTCTGTTATGATAAGGTTTTCTTGAAGTTCATCTTGAACTTACATACACTATTGTTGTATTTTATACGACCCCGGTTTTAATCATCTTCGTCGTTTTATTTCATCTTATTAAATAAAACTATATTAAAATTAATCATACCAAATGGCGCCCAACGTGGTGCTAGAAATTTGTTATCTTAACTTCAAATTAAAAATCTTAAAAATAAATCATAACAACACTATATATTTTAAGAGTTTCAATAATTATAAAAAAATAATTTAATAACGCAAAATTCTTCAAATTTAAAAAAGGTCTTGATAAAATTGAAAAAAATATTATTCTATTTGACGAGCAGCATTGGTGAAACTGAAAAAATATTTTAATAAGATTTGTGTAAAATTGAAAAAAAAACTTTTTCAAAATACATTAAACGTCTTTTTTAAATAGCTAAAACTATTGTTCTATTTCATTAAAATCATTATTAAAATTGAAAAATACGTTATTTATTTTCAGGATAATCGTTAATCTTAATCAAATTGAAAAATTTTTTAACCAGCTTGGGTGGCATTAAATAAAATTTTAAGTAAATTACAAAAAACTTTCGTGAAACTGCAAAAAATAATGTTTCAATTAGTTCAAAAATTTTGGTGAAATTGAATAATTTTTATGAAAATTCACCCAAATATTTATTAAATTGAACGAAATATTATTCTTTTTCAAAAATAGGATTGGTGAACATGAATAAAATTGAATGCAGTATAATGAAAAGTTTTGATAAAATTGAAGAGAAATTCAATCAAATTTATTATCAACTTTGGTTACAATGAAAAAAAAACATTTATTAAATTTTTAAATATTATTTATTAATTCAATTTTACCTACCTAAATTTCAGTGAAATTAAAAAAAATTTTTTTTTTTTTAAGACAATTTCATAAAAAGCATTGGTGGAACTGAATAAAATATTTTTCAATTTTATTTAAAATTTTCAAGAAATTTACAGAAAATTTATTAAATTTTATAAACTAAAAAAAAAAAAAAAATTCAATATTTTTTCACATAAAAACCCTTTGCCGATAATATACTTGATGTGGAAACCAAAAATTATTTTAATTAACAAATTCATAATAAAGTAACAAGAGTGTTATGGTCTGGATAAATTTTGCCATCGTCATTGCGTATTAAATAAATTAAATTAAATTAAGCACAATAAAGCAAATTATCAAAATATGTAAGAAAATAAAAATTTAAAGGAAGAATGTGGTGGTACATACATATATTTGGAAAACTTAATTATTTTCCGCATTTCATAACCTCAATTCAGGCCCGGTAATAGTTGACATTCTGTTGCGGAACCTCTTAAGGCGGTACTTGTTTTGTTATCATATATTAGCTGCAGTTTCTATTGACGAAGGAATTTTAGAGCAATTGGCATGAACAATTCATTTGGAACTGTGATAAAATGTTCGATCTGAGATGGGCCTTAAATTGTAAGTAAATAAAAAACTTTATACAGAGTTGTCACTGAGAACAACTTATTTAAAATTTTTGCTAGCTAATTTAATAATTTTCTTCAAACATAGTTAGTCTCATATTATGTAATTCGAATGTTAGTTATTTGCAAGAAAAACCATTTTGTATTGAAATTTATTCAAATAAAATAATATAATGTTTATTTTAAATGGATTTTACAAAAAAACCCACTGTTTTTAAAAAAAAAAAATATATATATAATTTTCTTCCAAAAACTAATTTTTTGTTTTGTTTTCAAACATTTTCATCTGGAATTTCAATAATTGCAAATAAAAATCTATATATTTGGCATGCTACATTACATTAATAAAATTACAGAAAAAATCAGTTTTGTGGTTACACACCTAGTTTTTTTTAACAAAAATTTTTATTCTTGAACAAAATTAAACTTCTTTTTGTTATTATGTATTTAAAAAAGAAAATAAAGACTTATTCAATTTTAGTTTAATACACGAAATAAATGTACAGAAAAAAAATATGTAACATAAATTCTGCATTAGGGTGATTCTTAATTTATGAACAGAACATCGCAAAAATTTTTGAACATATATTTGCTACAAATTCGCTCAAATCAATTTAAGCAAAATGAAAAATCAGGGGAAAAATCAGAAGTTCGTTTATTATATTTATTAATATTCATTGTTACTCATTGTAAAGAATTCTCAGCTCTGAAAAGAATATTTAAAATATTTTCAACTTCTATATCTCGGCCATCAACAAAATTTCAAAAATCGTTTTATAATTCTGGAATTTATTACTTTACTTACTTAACTATGTTTCAAAGTATTATCAACCTGTACGGAAAACATTGAAAAAATTTAACTAGTTTAGTACGCCGTTCCGCACTGCTGTTATGGCATAGTGTGTAAAATGTATAACAAACGATGGAACACATAATATTAAAGGTTTTTTAAGAACTAAATGAGCAAGAGTCTAAAACCTATATTAGTGAAGTAATAATAGTATAATTTTAACCACGCCCTAAACATCAATAAGAACAACAACAAATATGAAATAATAAAATTTTATTAAATTTAAAATTTTTTTTTATTATTACTTAAAATAACAATTGCTGTGGGTTTAAAAAACTAACAAGAAGTATTTTATCTTTTGTTGACGAAGTTTTTTAACTAAATGTGCACAGAAATTAGAACTTAAAAATAGCACATATTTTAGAAAGAAATATACAAGAAGAAAATTTATGTTTCTTTTAAAAATGACACAGAAAAATGCAATAAATTTTAAAAATATATAATATTCACTTTTGTAGCTTAAAATTACAATTTAAAATGAAATTTTTATACAATTACATATTTATACAAATGACAAAATAAATAGGAAATACATACTTAACAAATTATATTTTAAATGAACAATGTGGGTTACTTTCGCATGTTATTTATTTTATGAAGGATTATTAAAACCAGGAATAAAATTTTGGACATTTATTTTATTAAGAATTTTAATAGTTTTAAAAACAGTTTCTATATTAGATGGTATCAATCAGTTATAATTTACTATTGCAACTGCTACAATACAGTGAATTGAGCAATAATTCAATTAAAATAGTTTTATCCTGAATTTTTCAATTTCATTCTTTTTTCTTCCCTGAAATTTAATTTCGGAGATTTATTTTTTTCATCTTTTTCAAAAATAGTTCTCCTGAAATTTATTTCCTTTTAAAAACACTTTTCCGGAATTCTATTTTTTTCTCTCAGAGTAAAAAAAAAATATTCAGAATTCTATAATTCTTTTCGGAACAAAAAAAGAAACAATCAGAAAAATATTTTTTCTTCCTTTTCTGAAAAGAAGGAAAATTTTTTTTCTTTTATTAGCAGCATAGTATACAGAAAAAAAAATTGTATGTGTGCAATGTTGTATGTGTGAACCGTTTTAATTTTTTTTTTGAATTTTTGTTTACTTTACTAATGTGCGAGAAGTAAGCAATAAATTCACTCAAAGCAACGTAAACTACTAGCAATGCTGTGTCAAATTATGTTTGTGTAAGTAGGTACCTGTCAAACACAATTTTTTATATAAATTGTATGGAAAAATGCAAACTAGCTATAGGTTTACGAATAAACCTATAAAATTATAATATTTAATAAAAACTTAAGAATATCACAAGTAAGTATGTTATTCTTTAATAAATTTAAAATAATTTGTATAATTTTTTTAGATAAATTAGTCAACAGTTTTAAATAAAAAATTAAAAATTTACAGAAACAAGAAAAATCCTATTGGAAATTGAGTTGAACAATAGTAAACTTTTAAGCTAGTCATTCGTGGTTATTTAATTAAGGTATTTATTTATATACCATAATTAACTTTTTATTATATTTTTTTTTTACTACTTTATTTGTTTTTTTAAATAAAATTTACAAAATCTTATTGGTTTTTTTTGTTAAATTTTATTAGTTTCAAGAAAAACGGTAAGAAAATGTTGTATTACTGGTTGCAATACTAATTTAAATCCGAGTGGAAATGGAAAAACTGACAACCAGAGAACATGTTTTAAGTTTCCAAGAGAAGAAAATTTAATTGAGAAGTGGCTACATGCGATTCCGGCGAAGCAACCAATTAATGTTGCAAATGCGGGTGTATGTATTTTGCACTTCCTTCCAGAAATGGTTAAAACTTTTAATATTATTGGAAATGAAAAAATTTTACTAAAAATACCTCATCTTTTGGATGGAGCGATTCCCTCGATATTTAGTCACTTGCCTTCTTATCTCAGTCGAAAAATTCCACAGAGCCGAAAAACACCAAATGAAAGAATAAAAGAAATTGATATAAGAAGAAGTTTTAACGAACAAATGGTTCATGTTACTAAAATAAAGGAAGACAAAGTTGATAATTTCAATTCCTTAATAACGGGATACCATAAATTAAAAATAGGTGATTGGCTAGTCAAAGTAACTAACTGCTATATATTTTTTATACTATTAGATAGTGAATTAAATGGCAATATAAAACTTAAGGTAACGATTAAAGTATCTAATGACTTGCGCATAAAAATATTTTTAGACAATAATTTGCAAAATTATTCACAGTTTAAAGGTATTTTACCTGCAAATCCTGACACAGTTTTGAGTTTATGGTCCCAATTACAAAAAATTTTGAATAATTATAATGAAGCAGACTCTCATTATGAATGTGATAATATTGAATATTTTTTAAAAAACGCTTTAGTAAATTTAGATAAAATAAAGCTAATGAAATCTAAAATCGATTTTCAATTTTACAACATATCTTAAAATAAAATTTGTTTAATTCAATGATTTAAAAATATGTTTCTTGAAATAAATATTTTTAAATCATTAATTTTCCTTCTTTCCAAACTTTTTTATTTTTTTTAGTTTATTAATAAGGAATCTCTTATATGGACCTTTTCCAAAAATATTCAAATTATTTTGACAGGTACCTTTATTAACATTTGTTTTTTGACACAGCATTGCTAGGAGTTTACGTTGCTTTGATTCACTTAAATTGCCAGCAATAAATTCGCTTCATAGGATCTGTAATAGAAATGGATGACTACTTCGTGCGCCGTTTCGAAAATTAAAAAAAAAACAAAAAATTAAAAAATAGTACTGAAAAGGGAAAAACGTAAGCCGCTTTGACAAGCCGGTGACGATGCGCCTATTATAATCACTTTATGATTTCTGCGGCTACTTACCAAAACTATTAGGGTCTCTTTACATAGGGAAAAATAATTTTCTGTAATTGTTTAATTCATAGCTTAATTCCATCACACTTGTCTAACAAATGTTTTTTTTCAAGTTTTGCATTATTTGACTTCCATCCTTTTATAATACATACCTTCATTTTTAGATTATTCTTCGCTAAATTTCACAAAAACATTTTTTTTTTCTACAAATTTAAAAATTTTGAAAATGATGATGACAAAATAATAATAAAAAAAAATTTCGATTACTTGATGTCGACCCGGAAATAAATGAATAAAAACCCGGTTGAGCTTATTTAATAACGATACTTGCTTTTTTCCCTTTTCAATAAGAAAATGCGTCGTTGTTTTTTTGCCAACAACAACAATTTTCATACAAAATTTTGACAAGAAGCCATCCATTTCTACTATAGATCCTGTGATTCGCTTAAATACATCAGCGCCACCATCGCTTAAATTTTGAACCTTAATAGAGGGTAAAATGTTAGGAAAAAATAATAATAAAGCAATTTGAAATAGAAAATAAAATATTTAAGGAAATGTATTGCTGGCGTTAAAAAGAGCTTTGTTATTGTTGGAATAAAAACAATAACAAAGCAATTTAAAACAATATCAAAGCAATTTGGATACAACAACAAAATATTTTTTGAGTAAATGTGTGTTTGTGGAAGGAAATTTATTGCTGACGTTAATAAGAGCAATTAATCTAAATTTTGTGTCAGGTCGGTGTAAATAAATAAAAAAAATTTTTTTTCTAATTATTAAATTTAATTTAATCTAAATATTGTGTATGGTATTTTTTTTTAATTTAATAATAATTTTAGAAATAATAATTACTATAATAATTATTTTATAATTATTTAAATAATTTAATTTTATTTAATATTTTTTAAGAGCCACGAACTCAGGGTTGCCAACGCTTGACCGAGAAAAAACTGGAGAGTTGAAAAAACAAAAAATGTAGATAGAAAAATAGAAAAATAATAAATTTATAAATTACATTGTGCTTCAACCTTAAAAAAATTTAAGAATTTCAAATTCTGAATTTCAAATTCCTAATGTATTTTGTTAGTGTGATTTAATGTCAAAAAAAAGTTTCGCACGAAAACTTTTTTTTGACATTAAATCACACTAACAAAATACATTACTTTTATTCACTTTTTTTCATAAATTTCAAATATTAATGACAAAGCTGCCAGAGTAGGATTTTCTTTAGAGGATTTTATTACATCGGGGCAAAAATTATGAACAAAAAATTATTGTACAAGGAAAATGAATTAGAATGACAGAACTTGAATTTCAAAAATTTTTTTTGTTGTGTGAATTTCAAATACACGCCTCAGCCAGAGCGTGTATTTGAGATTCACAACAACAGAAAAAAATTTGAATCTTATGCCTTGTTCAGACAACGACTTAATCATGATTTCGTAATCATGATTTACGTAGATAATAAATACTTTGAAAACGTGTGTGAACGCGATTATGAACGAAAACAAAAAAAGTAAACAACATGAAAGCAAACAAAATAAAAACATAAATATTATTTGCTACTCAAATTTTTTTTTGTTTTGTAAATAAAGAAAACATGTCAAAAATAAAAGTCAAAAATAACTAGGAATGAGTGGAAATGGGTAACATGGATGGTAAAAAACTATAAACTCATCCCTGAAATTTTTCATGATTTTCGATAATCATGATTTCCGATGACACTTTTTTTGTATGAGCAAATCATGGAAAAAAGAATGATAATCACAAAAAGTAAGATTATCATGATCAGAGTTCATTGTCTGAACAAGGCATTACACAACAAAATACATTAGGAATTTGAAATTCAAAATTTGAAATTCTTAAATTTTTTAAGGGTGAAGCACAATTATTATTAACATAAACAAACGAAACATAAAATAAACCGCATATACAAAAATAATTCAAATTAGAATAAAACTTTATAAAAAGTAATATAAAATAAATACAATTATTGAAATTAGAAAAAAATTAGTTAATTAATGAGATCAATTATTTCTTAAAGGTATTAATAACTTTGTTTTGGAACAAATGATACTATAGCTAAATGAATAACAAAGTAAAATGACATCTACTGGTGAATGGCTTATGTGAATTTCTTTTTTACTTTAAAATTATTAATTTTGAAAAAAACTGGTAAAATTTTAAAAAACCTGGAGACTGGAGTTTTACTTGAAAAACTGGAAACTCCAGGGTAAAACACCCCAGTTGGCATCCCTGCACGAACTCTAATCTAAATATTGTGTATGGTCAGGTCGGTGGAAATAAATAAAAATAGTTTTTTTTTCTAATTATTAAATTTAATTTAATAATAATTTTAGAAATAATAATTACTATAATAATTATTTTATAATTATTATAATAATTTAATTTTATTTAATATTTGTAAGCAGGCTCAGACGCCGTCATTTTTAGTGCGGCTGCGGCCCATTCGCCAAATTTTTAATTTTTTGCAGCTGTGGCTTAAAAAATTTTATATCGTGGCTGCGGCTGGGTGGAAATTGCTTAAAAAAGCTGGAACAAAAAAATTTTTTGGAAACCAAAAAAAAATTCTCATCCGATGTAAAAAAAAGTAATTCGAAAAATGATCAGTACTTATATAATATAGATGTGTTTTTTCAGTAATTAATCCTACTAGTATCTGCAAGCCAATTTCGTGGCTGGCTCATTGATTTTTAAAATTCGTCTAGCGGCTATTCATGAATAATCATTATAAATTCGTGGCTGCGGCTTTGCCGAAAATTCACGGCTGCCTGACCTAGCCGGCTATAAATCAATGAAAGCGTCTGAGCCTGTTTGTAAGAGCCACGAGCCACGAACTAAGCCACGAACTAAATAAAAATAGTTTTTTTTTTCTTCTAATTATTAAATTTAATTTAATAATAATTTTAGAAATAATAATTACTATAATAATTATTTTAATAATAATATATATTAATATATAATAATATATTATAATAATAATATTAATAATTATTTTAGTCGAATTTTTATAGTAATAATTACTTATCTGGTACCAGACGGCGACGCCGACAAGAAAATACGCCGAGCGCTGCCCATCGCAATCGATTTTTTTGTTCGCCGGTGCAAAACGTTTTTGTCGACGTCTCAGGGCCTACGCACTTCGTCGCATTTTATATTTTTTATCGGCGTGCCAAAAAAATTTCTTTTGGGTTTTTAGTTCTTTTTTTCCCATTTTTTTTTTCTTTTTTGTTTGCCCATCGCTTACTTTTTTTTCTAAGCACGTCGCCGCGGACAAAAACTCGTCGGCGTCGGCGTCTGTCTGGTACAAAATTTTAAATAGGTAAGTAATTTTATTAAATTTATTGTAGGTACTAGAACTTGGAAAGGAGGGCTGGAATGGAGTTTTTGAAGGTGTCAGCTTTCCTAGCATGATAAGTCTAAATTCTGTCTGATTTAACTGCTCCTGCTCTATAACAGTCAACTGTGGCCAAATTCGATAACTATGTTGTTCAAAAAAATGTTGCTCAAACAACATTTTTTGAATTCCCATCATGTTGCTCAAACAACATTTTTTGAACTGAATGAAGAAAATTTAAAACTAAAACATTTTACCTCATCGAACTGCTATTACGGTTATCAGCGTACAAATAATTCGAATTATGATCAACAAACTTTACATAATGATGAATCCGATGAAATGGATTTAGATGGTGCTGTCGGTGGAATGAAATAACCTGGTGCTGTCGGTGACTATGAAATAACCTGCCAGCAGAATCATGACCAACAACAAAATCAAAGAAGAAAACGTATCTTCAATTGTCAAAAAGCTGATAATGATGGGAATTATTGTACATTTAATGTAAAACGTTGTAAGCATAACGGTGGAGATGATTGCGATTTTGATGATGGTAAATATCTAACTTGATTTTAATGTCGCCATTATCAATGTGAATTCGGTACAAAAAATGTTTATTACAAAATTAACATTATATTAAAAGAAACTAGAACTAAAACTTCAACTCAACTTTCAGTTAAATACTCTGTCTAGATTACAAAATAAATTGAACGTATTTTATTTTTCTCTGAAAGTTAAAAAAAATAAAAAATAAAACAACGTCGAGAAAACGAAATCTGGAGAAAACTTCAATTAAAGACTGAAATACCTACATTATATTAAGAAATTAAAACCAACCATAAATAGTTTCATTTTATGCTAATCCAAAATTCAATCAATTACATCAAATGTTTTTGGAGATTTAAAATATTTTTAAATCAATTAACGAATCATTTCATTTTCGTTTTTTTTAAGTTCATCATGATTGTAATCATATTTTCAATAAAATGTGTATATTTATTTTTTTAGTGTTTCGTCAGACATCTTTTGATCCTTCTAATATTTCATTAATGGATCATACTGATAATCAATCACATTTTCAACAAAACCATCATCATCAAGAAAATAATTTTTCTCTGAATTGTCAACAAAATGAAACTGAATCATATAACAGGCAAAGAAATTCTATAATTGATACATCTTTACAACAACATAAAGATATCAATCGTTGCATGACTTCTCATATGATATAAAGATTACAAATTTTTTTCACAAATACTAATATTTGTGGAAAAAAAAAATGCCTTCTCATTTAAAAAATGAACTATATATAACTAATAGTTAAATTAAAATTATCTTTTTCGCTATTAATAGAAATTTATGGCAATTTTAATACATAATTTATATATTAAATATTTTTGGTGTAGACTATTTGGATCAATAATTTAAATATCTTATTTTGTAATTTGAGAAATTTTGGAATTTCTAATTTTTGTTCTCACATTTATCTTTAAGGAGTATTCAACAGATTAATAATGATTAAATGTTTTTTATTTTATTTTTTCACTTGTGTTAAGAATGGTAATTTAAAAGTACAAAAAAAAGTTTGTGTATATGGGAGCTTTTTTTTAATATACACATTTTTAAAAATTGAATGTAATAACTGGTCTTAGAATAATTTCAATTTAACATTCATGTCATGGATGAAAATAGTTAATTTTTAATTCATAACCAGGGGCTTTAGTTTTCGAATCGTCCATTGCAAAAAAAAATATTTTCTTATCGTTAACGAATTCGAATTACTTCGGATTTTATCTACCCATACCCAATACTTTTCTTATTATGAGGCAATAAAATTTAAATCACAGAAAAAAATAATACCAAAAAATTAAAGCAAACTAGCTAATAATGTTTAATACAAAATGTTTAATACAAAATGTTTAAATGTTTAATACAAAATGTTTAAATTAGAATCAATATTTTTGTGTTTTTATAATGTTTTAACTATCAATGATATTTGTTACGAAACTTAAGTTTAATTTGAGAACATTTTTATTTTATATAAAACGAAGCAAAAATCTGTAATTCTAGATTACCTGCATCTTTTATTTATTAAATATGTTGTATCAATATTATTCATAAACCAATAATTAAAAAAATAGTTGAATTTAATGTTAAAATTAAAATGTTAAACCGAGCTAAACAAAGTTAGATGAAAGATATCTCACACCGAAAAAATTATCTTACTTGTAGTTAGTATAAAGTAACGTAGGGATATTGATTTTCTTGTGTCTAGGACATTAAATTTCCCCTCTTTTAAAAGTACAAGAATATTGTGTTTTCTGCAAAACAGTAATATACTCTAGTCTCGAATGATATCCTTATAGTGAGTATGATTATTTGGAGATTTTTGAAGCGTTAGGTCTTTTTGTAAGCTTGAACGTAGTTGACACAAATACATTATCCTTATGCAATTATAAATTTTTTAAAACTTAAGCTAAGATAAGCCAATTCATACCTTTCCTAAGTTTATAATTATTGAGTTACGTTAAATGTTACGTTAAATGAAGGATAGTATATTTATTTAAGTCGTAATGTATTTGCCAATAATATAAAATTAAAATAAATAACGTTGAAGTAAGAATAATAGTTTATTCTTCAGCTTTAAATGAACTTATTATAATCAATATATATTTGTTATTATCTTAAGATAAAATTAAACCGATGTCTTAATGCATTTATTTCAGGAACATTATAATATTTACAAATAAATATATATTTGCTACGTGTACATGATCATACTAAACGTGAGGATATTATTCTTAATGCAAGTTTTAAGTTTAACTATTTATAAGCACAGTGAGATAGAGATGTACTTATGAAGAAACGAATTTTACTTATAAGAAGAATGATATTTCTACTCCTCCCTAGTATGGTATTAATATATTATACAAATACCACACTAGCAATGAGTGGAAACTTCGTTTCTTAATTCGTACATCTGTATTGGGTATCCTTTTCTCGGTGATGTGGCCATATCAGTTCTTGAAATATGATTTGTATTTAATTTTATAAAATCAAGTACATACGCTCAAATCATTTTCTCTAAAACCGTCTTGATTACGTTTACCTTATGCTCGTAATTTGTTATTTCTAAATCTTCAAAAGAAATTAAATCAAGTATGTTTAAACTTATTTTTGTTATAAGTTTCTAATTTTATTGCTAGAAAAATGCTTTTGAAAAAGAAAATTTATTAAATAAATAATTATTTTTTTCGAAATATTAATATTTAAACATGTCATTAATTTATTTCAATTTAGTTAATATAATATAAGAATATGTACTTATTATGTAAAATGAAATATTTTTCAATAAAGAATCTTAAAACTATATTATTTGTTCACTTGAACAGTGTTTTTAAATTAACATTGTAAAGCAATACGTCAAATTTTTTTGTAATTTAATAAAATGTCTTTAAGCGATTCTAGTTCCAATCCAAGCTAGTAGTTTTTGCCAATCTAATTTACTTTAATTAGTTAAGATCCGTTACATATTTTTCATATACATTCAATACTTTTAATGTTGCGAGCATTTTCTTATTTAAGTAGTCAGTCTTCAGTTTTTGCTTAACCCATTTCAATTTGAATCTAAAAAGGAAACATTAAAACACAATAAGATTAAAACATTTTAAAAAATTTATTGATTAAATGCGGTTTGAAGTTATTACTATCGTCTAAATTTGGCGTGTAAATTGAAAAAAAAATTTTGAGCTAAACCTTAAAAATTTTATACATATGTATATATAAATATTAAATATTAAATATTAAATATTAAATATTAAATATTAAATATTAAATATTAAATATTAAATATTAAATATTAAATATTAAATATTAAATATTAAATATTAAATATTAAATATTAAATATTAAATATTAAATATTAAATATTAAATATTAAATATTAAATATTAAATATTAAATATTAAATATTAAATATTAAATATTAAATATTAAATATTAAATATTAAATATTAAATATTAAATATTAAATATTAAATATTAAATATTAAATATTAAATATTAAATATTAAATATTAAATTATAAATATTAAATATTAAATATTAAATATTAAATATTAAATATTAAATATTAAATATTAAATATTAAATATTAAATATTAAATATTAAATATTAAATATTAAATATTAAATATTAAATATTAAATATTAAATATTAAATATTAAATATTAAATATTAAATATTAAATATTAAATATTAAATATTAAATATTAAATATTAAATATTAAATATTAAATATTAAATATTAAATATTAAATATTAAATATTAAATATTAAATATTAAATATTAAATATTAAATATTAAATATTAAATATTAAATATTAAATATTAAATATTAAATATTAAATATTAAATATTAAATATTAAATATTAAATATTAAATATTAAATATTAAATATTAAATATTAAATATTAAATATTAAATATTAAATATTAAATTATAAATATTAAATATTAAATATTAAATATTAAATATTAAATATTAAATATTAAATATTAAATATTAAATATTAAATATTAAATATTAAATATTAAATATTAAATATTAAATATTAAATATTAAATATTAAATATTAAATATTAAATATTAAATATTAAATATTAAATATTATATATTAAATATTATATATTAAATATTAAATATTAAATATTAAATATTAAATATTAAATATTAAATATTAAATATTAAATATTAAATATTAAATATTAAATATTAAATATTAAATATTAAATATTAAATATTAAATATTAAATATTAAATATTAAATATTAAATATTAAATATTAAATATTAAATATTAAATATTAAATATTAAATATTAAATATTAAATATTAAATATTAAATATTAAATATTAAATATTAAATATTAAATATTAAATATTAAATATTAAATATTAAATATTAAATATTAAATATTAAATATTAAATATTAAATATTAAATATTAAATATTAAATATTAAATATTAAATATTAAATATTAAATATTAAATATTAAATATTAAATATTAAATATTAAATATTAAATATTAAATATTAAATATTAAATATTAAATATTAAATATTAAATATTAAATATTAAATATTAAATATTAAATATTAAATATTAAATATTAAATATTAAATATTAAATATTAAATATTAAATATTAAATATTAAGTATTAAATATTAAATATTAAATATTAAATATTAAATATTAAATATTAAATATTAAATATTAAATATTAAATATTAAATATTAAATATTAAATATTAAATATTAAATATTAAATATTAAATATTAAATATTAAATATTAAATATTAAATATTAAATATTAAGTATTAAATATTAAATATTAAATATTAAATATTAAATATTAAATATTAAATATTAAATATTAAATATTAAATATTAAATATTAAATATTAAATATTAAATATTAAATATTAAATATTAAATATTAAATATTAAATATTAAATTATAAATATTAAATATTAAATATTAAATATTAAATATTAAATATTAAATATTAAATATTAAATATTAAATATTAAATATTAAATATTAAATATTAAATATTAAATATTAAATATTAAATATTAAATATTAAATATTAAATATTAAATATTAAATATTATATATTAAATATTATATATTAAATATTAAATATTAAATATTAAATATTAAATATTAAATATTAAATATTAAATATTAAATATTAAATATTAAATATTAAATATTAAATATTAAATATTAAATATTAAATATTAAATATTAAATATTAAATATTAAATATTAAATATTAAATATTAAATATTAAATATTAAATATTAAATATTAAATATTAAATATTAAATATTAAATATTAAATATTAAATATTAAATATTAAATATTAAATATTAAATATTAAATATTAAATATTAAATATTAAATATTAAATATTAAATATTAAATATTAAATATTAAATATTAAATATTAAATATTAAATATTAAATATTAAATATTAAATATTAAATATTAAATATTAAATATTAAATATTAAATATTAAATATTAAATATTAAATATTAAATATTAAATATTAAATATTAAATATTAAATATTAAATATTAAATATTAAATATTAAATATTAAATATTAAATATTAAATATTAAATATTAAATATTAAATATTAAATATTAAATATTAAATATTAAATATTAAATATTAAATATTAAATATTAAATATTAAATATTAAATATTAAATATTAAATATTAAATATTAAATATTAAATATTAAATATTAAATATTAAATATTAAATATTAAATATTAAATATTAAATATTAAATATTAAATATTAAATATTAAATATTAAGTATTAAATATTAAATATTAAATATTAAATATTAAATATTAAATATTAAATATTAAATATTAAATATTAAATATTAAATATTAAATATTAAATATTAAATATTAAATATTAAATATTAAATATTAAATATTAAATATTAAATATTAAATATTAAATATTAAATATTAAATATTAAATATTAAATATTAAATATTAAATATTAAATATTAATGTAAGATCTAGAAAACAATTATACAGTGCAATGTTAAATGTTAAAAGCTAAAGAAAGGTAGATTTTTAAATATAATTTCTCCCACTCACAAGTAGTTTTAATTATTTCGACATTTTTAGTTTTTAGTTCATTTTCTATAGTCTCTATATTAAACTAATAAACTTCCGATTCCGATCGAATTAATGCCAAATTATTCATAATCTGGTTCGCTTTCATCCAAGCTGGATGGATACAACAATTCCTAATTACGGAGTTAGAATCTCTTGTCTGCCCAAGGCTAGATAAAATTTTGAATTTAAAAGTTTTTTGAAAGTTTAATTAAATGCCCATAAAATTACTATAGGGACTGTTCACATATTACGTAACGCTTTTTTTGCCGTTTTTTAGCCCCGCCCCCCCCCCCTCATAGTAACAGATCGTAACAAATTCCGAAGACCCCCCCACTCCCCCCCCAGAAGAATAACGTAACAAAAGTTAAACGCTTTTTAAATTACTTTTTGAACAATTTTTTTATTCGAATAAACAAAACAAAATTCATTATAACTTAAATTTTTTTTTGCGTGCATTAATATTATATTTAGTGTAATTTTTTTTATAAAAAGGAGGAAATTTGGTTACATAACACCCCCCCTCCCGCCGTAACAAACCGTAACAAATTTTCAAACCCCCCCCCCCCTAGGCCGTTACGTAATTTGTGAACAGCCCCATAATTTATTTTGAATGCGCTGTAAAAACTTTGATTTCCCCGACTAGTATCTGTAATAGAATGAACCTTAAACTCGAAAGTATTTCAACTTGTGGAATGTGAGATTAGTGTTTTTTATACATTATTAATTTTTAGCACCTATTTAATTTCGTTATGTACTCACATTTAAAGTTTTTTGTGAACTTTGGTTAATTTCAGTGTTTTTAGAATAAGAGTTCCTAATACCATTATTTTCAATGCAGCAAAATAAGTTGCGTAGACGCCACTATAAAAAAAAAAAATTTCTGGTTTATAGTATGTATTTAACATACAGTAAAAAAAAAATACTTACTTTTATGAGGCGACTAAATTTCCAAGTGATTCCTTAGTTGCCTTATCGATAATAAATGTACATTTCGGTTGATTCGGCTCACATTTGTTCACCTTGCAGTTCCAGTCTATTTAATTTAAATTTGATTAGTAGTTAGAAAATTAAATTGTGATTTGAAAAGCAAAAGTGGAAGGCATTTTAAAAAAGTAGCCTCTTTTAGATTTGCGTAAAAAAATATAAATTTTTTCATTTAATTTTTTTAGTTGAAAAATAAAATATATAAATAATTTAGAAATTTACCAACGAATTTCCATCTGAAACAAAACTAATAAAACATAAAAAAATTGGGCCAAATTATTTTTTTTACTAGATAAATCATTATTACTTAAGGTCGGTATTCAACTGAAGATAAAGTACAAGATAAATTTTATCTTGAAAAGGAACATTATTGAGTGAGATAAAAATTGACTACCTAAACAATTTTATTTTTAATTTATTTACCTCCAAACTTTCATCCATTTTATTTAATTAATTTTACCAATATTATTTTATTTTATTAAATTAAATTAAACTATTATTTTAATTTTAATATTATTTTATTTTCTGATTTTTGTTTGTTTTCTTCAAACAACAAACGTCAAATTCTTTTTATACGACCTAATGTCACAATTTATCTTGAAAAGAATGTTCAAAACATTCTTTGCAAGATAAATTTTCGAAATAAAATTTATTTGAGTGAAAATATTTTCATACAATTTTTACTCAGATAAATTTCCATTTATCTTCAGTTGGGTACCGATAAATTAAATTCACTCAACTAAAATTTATCTCAGATAAAATTTTATATGAAAAAGTTGATTTTATCTCCAGTTGAATACCGGCCTTTACCTAAAAATTTCCTCGTCGCCTTCGCATCAGCATTAAATTTTAATTATTTTCAGTCATTACTTAATTAGTTTATTCCTATTTAATTTATTTGTGGAAAAATTTCAGTTTTATGTTACAAAAATTCGCGAAAAAAAAAACTGGTTTACTCCAAAACCAAAATTGAACTAATTTCGCAATTTTATTGGCTTGGCTTGGAAAGTACCGTAAGTTTTTCTAAAAACAAAATAATATACTTGGTGCAGGTATATTGTTATCTATAGGAATTGATTTTCTTTGTATTGATATTATTATACTTAAACCTCGAATAATAAAGTTGTAACGAGTATAATTTTATGTGCGATGAAGTGAAATCTGTATTCCCTTTTAGAAAAAATAACTCCGTATGAAGTAAACAAATAGTAATTGATTAATTCATAAATTAAGGTGGATCAATTTTTTTTATTAATAAGATGTATTACGTTATTTAGTTAAAAACATTGCTTAAAAAAATGTAAACTATTTATTGGTAAAAAACAAATTGTACCAGTTAATTTAAAATTTTTGATAACATAGTTTCAACTTTGGGTATATCCAATGTTGATTGAAAAGGTATTATATTAATTAATACATATTATAATAAATTTGCTTGAAATTCGAATATGTTGAAATTTGAATGTAAAAAATATTATTGTATTGAATTGAGGGACCATATTTTGTTTGACTAAATACCATTACGGTTCAATCCGATATTTTGTAATAATAATAAATCATAATAAATCATTTATTTCGTTCAACATTATTGTAAGTATTTTCATTATTTAATCGGTTTCCAATTTTCATACCAAATAAATTATTAGCCCTAAATTCAATTCACATTTAGAATGAAGAGTTAATATTCGTTTAAATCATTATGACATTATTTGAAGATGATACGTTTATAAAATTATTCATAATATTCTTTCCAAAAGCAAAAAATATTATTATATGTAATTATCGCTTTATATAAATAGTAAAAGATATAAAACTCCCTACAAAAATCAACAGCCTGTCTAACACAAAGAGTGTTGCAAAAATTATATTCAGAAAAGTTTAATAATCAATTGAAAAATTCGTTACACCTTAACAATTATAAATTTTGTGATTTATAAATTTTGATACACCTCGTGTAAGTATATTTATAATTTCCAGGAATTAATTTTCTTTGGGTCCATACTATTATCCTCATAATAGGAACAAAAAACTTAAAACAAATATATCTCCATTGAAATATATTTTTCCGACAGATAAATAAACTTCTGATATGTAAACAAATATTAATTAATTGGATTAAAATTAAAGATGGATTAAATATTTTTATTAACAAGATCAGCAGTTATTAATCACCGTCGATATTTAGTTAAAATAAAACTCATCAACTTCAAAAGCAATGACAATAGTGCTTAAAAAAATTTAAAAATTTCAAATTACGAATTTCAAATTCCTAATGTATTTTGTTAGTGTAAAATTTCAAATTTTTTTTTGTTGTTGTAAATTTCAAATACACGCCTCAAAGCGTGTATTTGAAATTCACAACAACAAAAAAAAATTTGAAATTCAAGTTCTGTCATTCTAATTGTCAAATCAAAAAAAAAAAAAACATGCCAGATGAAAAAAATTCCGCAAATTTCCTGATATTTTTCTTGTACAATAATTTTTTGTTCATAATTTTTCTCCTATATAATAAAATCCTCTAAATTTAGGGAAAGAAAATCCTACTCTGGCAGCTTTGTTATTAATATTTGAAATTTATGAAAAAAAAGTGAAAAAAAGTGTTCACCCGAAAACTTTTTTTTGACATTAAATTACACTAACAAAATACATTAGGAATTTGAAATTCAGAATTTGAAATTTTTAAATTTTTTTAAGGGTGAAGCACTAATATATTTTTAGAAATTTGAATTTAGAATAATTATACATAACTTAAATACATATGTACATGAAAACGTTACTAATTCAATTTTTCAAAATTTTCGTTTCAACGGGACCTTTCAAAATACATTCGCATTTTGTTTTTCTTTAAAGAAAATTTTGTCTGAAAATTTCCAAAAGTTAGATTTTTCGTACAAAACCGGTCACCGGTATTTTTATAAAAACAGTTTTTTTTTTTCTTTTTTTTTAAACGTTTTTATTTTAATAGAAGAAAAATAATTGGAAGTATGAAATTAATTACTAACAAATTATAGAAAACTATAAACTTGTATTGACATAAAAATACTTATGTATGCATAAAGAGTTCATACAAAGCATGAAAATTTATTTTGTAAAAAAAAAAGAACTTTGATTAATTCATTTTTGTGTCAAAAAAGACTCAATAACGAATTAAAAATTGTTTACAACATTATCTACCACTGTTATTTTTATAATAGAATAGTTATAATAACCAATATATTCTCCATCATTTCCAATTCGATAAAGTAATTCATATCGATATGGTTGCGTAATGCTTTTTATCTAGGTCGTTAATTTCTAGATACAAATACATAGTACCCTCATCTTAACATTTTGAACATTTAAAATTAGATTAGTTTATTTTATCCTTCGGGTGAGGTCAAAAAACAAATTTTTCTTGCAACAAGTTATGAATATTGTAACAGTACCTTCTCCCAGTCAGAATTTTTTTACATCAAGATTGTTGGAAGTTAAATAAGATTCGAACAAGCTGAGGAGCAAACTTTTCCTTGTACTAATAACTTTGTGATAAATACTCTTTATAATATATTTAACACAAGTATGTGCTGTACTCGACAAAAAACTCGTGCCATTCTTTTGGGAACTTATTTAAACTACATTTTCTTTTGTGCCAGGTAACGCTAAATAAATATTCTTATGCGTATGTCACCGTGGTTAATGTCTAGGACATTAGGCCCATGAAAAGAAGGCAAATTTTCATCTTACTTGCAACAAGTATCATGAGTAAAGAAAAGGAAACATATCCTTGACATAAATATATTTGATATTAGTACAAGACTTTTATTTTTTTATTTTTTTCAGTGATATTGATATTTTGTGATAATTGCTATTTCAATTTTATTATCAAAATGTTCAAATTTAGTATTTCAGCTATTATCGAAATTTTCCAATTTTTGTAATAAAAGACATAAATATATTTGATATTGACATAAATATATTTGATATTAGTACAAGACTTTTATTTTTTTATTTTTTTCAGTGATATTGATATTTTGTGATAATTGCTATTTCAATTTTATTATCAAAATGTTCAAATTTAGTATTTCAGCTATTATCGAAATTTTCCAATTTTTGTAATAAAAGGACAAAAGCATTCTGAATTTTTTTCATTACAAAAGCATTCTGAATTTTTTTCATTACTGTATTTGTAAAGACAAAAAGCCATATTTCACAAAAATTTCAATATAAATTGAGTTATCGGTCATTTTATTATAAATTTCAATTAAACTTAAGAAACCGACTACAAAACTTTACTAACTTTACAAAATAAAAATGAAAAACTTAGCACAGAGTCAACAATAAAATTATCGAAATTTTTTTTTCTCCCGCAGGAAATTTATTACCACCCACGAAAAATTTAAATACATTTTAAAATAATAGACATTTTTTAGAAAATTCAAATAAAGTCGAAAATACTAATAATGACAGTTTGAAACTTATTTCTATTTGTGATAATAATAATACGAAAGAGCAATTATTGGAAAGTTTATTTAATTCAATACATGGGGTGGATGCATTTTAATTTAATTGAAAATGACGAAATAAACATTTTTTTTATTAGGTACCTTAGTAGTTTTTAAACTAGGAAATAATCAGGTGAATTGTAAATACTTATTAGAAGAAATAATTGAAAAATGTGCATTTTACTTTACAAGTAAAAAATTCATACACACTTTGGTTGAACGATTACGAATATTGTAACATTTCTACAGTTTGAGCTTTATTTAAAAAAAACGTGGCATATTTATTTATTTATTTATTTATTTATGAGTAATCCCAGTATAAAATTAATTTATTCTAGAACTAAGCTTAAGGCTTCTTAACAACTATGGTTTTCTAGCCTAATCTTATTACATTGTGTGTTTTTTTTTTTTTTTAATTGGAATGCACATTTTAATTGAATTTTTTTTTTTTTTTTATCTACATTTCAGTTTTATCTTTTATTCATATTTATTATTTAGTTTATTTTATTTTGTTTTACATTTTATTATATTTTGACTTATAATTAGAGTAACAAAAAGTGTTTTTTTTTGTTTATTATTTAGATATTCTTGTACATTTTTGTTTTAAGTAAGTACTTATTTATTTGAGCTATGTTAGTTATTTTAGCTTCATTTAAGATAGATGAAGGTATTTTACTTTCAAAAATCGACTTTCTAATGTTGTCGAAATATTTACAGTCATCAAGGTAGTGCGTTATGGTTAGCCTTGTGCGACAGTAGCTGCAATATGGTGGTTCAATTGGTTTTTTGAATAAATATTGGTGTGTCAATATAGTGTGTCCGAGTCTAAGTCGAATGAAATTTATTGTGTTTTTTCTGCTAGTTTTTGGTGGATATGTGATAGGTTCCCCTGATGGATTGACGGATTTATAATAGCTATTTTGGTTTTGCCATTCGTTGGCAGATTCTGATATGAAGTGGTTGTTAATTATTTTGTTGCAGTCTTTTTCCGAAATCTCAAGCGATTTGAATATAATTGGGGCCTTTTCTGAGAATTTCGCCGCTGCGTCTGCAGCTTCATTGCTTGGTATTCCACAGTGACTAGGAACCCACATTAGTTTAGTTTTATTAGGGTATTTAATGAGGTAGTCCCTGATTTGTGTTATGATTGGGGTATTGTTTACAAAATTTTTTGTGGCGTTTAGCACCGACAAACTGTCTGTACATATGCAATATTTTCCTTTTTTACCTGATACGTATTTTAGCGCACAGATAACTCCTTCAGCTTCAGCTTGGAATATTGATGCCATGGGGTTTAATTTTTTTATCATTATGGTTTCATAATTGTCATCAACGACAGCAA